>JAVSBS010004682.1:0-25213 GCA_033124195.1 Coracias cyanogaster
ATGGCATTATTTTCTGTAGCGCCCAAGAGATTTACCAACAGGCACACAAGCCATTTTAGCAGGTAGCTCAACTGATCGATTTGACTACTCCTCTATTTCATCCTCTTAAAAGCTTTACAAAACCTCCCCATAGGACTGAGATCTCTTCTGACTTTGCATGTGTAAAAGTTGACACGTCTAACTTCTTTAGGAAGCAACAGACACCCCTCAGAAGCAATTTATCCACTTGTTCTCACACTGATCTCTGGATGTCCTGTGGCTAGGCAAAAATTCACCTTTCTAAACTTCTTCACGTATGTCACAAATGTGACATTTAATGGGACACATTGCACCAGCACAGCTCCCCTGAGTACAGCGTCACACATCTCACATCTGTGCCAGGTCCAGAAACGCTCTCCAAAGGCACCATGTGTCATTCCATGCTGTTTAGCTCCTGTGCCAGTGTGTGGAACGCAAATCAGCAGCAGATCAATGTAACTAATGTAAATATTTTTTACTTTAAAAGAAAATCTCCACTCCACAACAGGGAGTGCCCTACTGCCAAAGCTCCAATACACCCTGTCCCCTTAAGCCACTTTCCCATTCTTCTGCTGGTATAAATTGTATTTAATTCCACCTGTGGACTCCTGTACAACCCCTCCAACTAATCCAGGGAGACAACTTCATTAACTTTTACACAGCAGCCTGCTCGGTAACTGTCAAGTCAGGATACTGCTGGACTTTGGTAGAGTCAGCTGCTGCTCAAAGGCCCCCAACAACCGGGGTCATCTCTCTGAAAGAGAGGAGAGAATTTTCTGCAGCATCTTCACGGATTTCTTTTTTTTTGTTACTTTATGACCTGTAAGGCATCTGGAAGCAGAATACAATTACTGAGATGAGACCCTAATGCAATATATCCATCACTATTTGTTGCTGTGGTTACGGTTATCAAAGGCCATAATAAGACTTATTATACCAAATAAAGAGGGGAAAAAGAAACTTACAATTGCCTTATTTTTCTATCTTCTTCCACAAAGGAGTTCAAACTGGTTTGAACATTAGTGTTATTAGACCTGACTTCAAAGGCAAGAAGCATTTTATCACTCAGCATTGTTATCAACGACAGAGCTGAGAGAGCGCACAGCAAAGCACAATGGGATGGGGAAAAAAGAATTTAAGAAAAAAGGCAGAAACACTTTCATTCAACTTAAAACTTAGTGATTCCTAACCAGAGTAGCAGATATACACTGGGCAAAAGTGACCTCACATCTTGTAATGCATAAACCAGCACTGAAGGCTGCCGCGCAGTCGGACAATTATAGCTGGTGATTTGAACCAGGACGTTAAACGCTGGGGAGTCTGGTTGGGCAGATGGGCTCAGCCCTCTCTTCTCCCTCCTCTGCCAAACCAGTACCACAACAGGAGGACCTGCTCGGCAGGTTGTTAGCTCTGCATCTACCACCTCCCTCCAGGGTGGCAGAAAGAGCCTAGAGATTCAACAGATGCCCCGAACCTCAGGGCAGCACAAGGGAGAAGTCGACTGTGCAAAATCCCGCTCACCATGCAGACGTGACCAGGTCTGCAAGAGAAAGGATTGAATTTACCTACAAACTCTGGAATCTTCTGCTATTTGATAGGGAGGCAACATCAGTGACTCACTTCTGTTGTCAAGCAACAAGAGGAGGAAAGCGGCTGACTGAAGAGAAACCTCTGGCGTTTTGTGTTCACTAAACCATTATTTGTTTTTCCAGGTCATGATTGAGACCTCTCCTCCCACACTCAGTCCCTCTAAAAAAAAAAAAATAATGATAATACGGTCTCACAGCAAGGGTCTTCTATAATTTATGTTTATTTCCACGTGCCAGGATGGTGCTGTCAGATTTTTCACGTGTTATTTCACAGTTAACACGTAGATCAAGCTTCTGCATACCTACCTGCTTGCCAGAAGTGCCCAGAGGTTTATTTTTCAGCCTGCCTAATACCCTTTCTGATATTCTGGATTAGCAATATACAATATATAACTCAGTATTTAAGATTTAAATCCTTATGAAACTGTGTTACTGATTGAGGTCTGCAAAGAAAGGCAGTTCAGGTAACATTTTGAACACGATTGATCTTAGAATCACTTATAGAAAACAGCAGCAACAACAGAAAAGCATGCAAGACTGGAAGGGGAAAGTGAGCCTCAAAGGATACTGCCAAGGTTTAGCAAGGACTTTAAAGAGCCAATGCAGCAGGAGAACACAACCAGAGCATGTAAGGCCCTGTCACACCCTCACCTTCTGCCGGACACTATAGGAAGGACAAGTAATCTCAGAAGACCCCACTAATGGCTCTCCAGCCCTTTACACAGCCCATAAAATACAAAAATCTAGAAAACAGGCAGGGCCCTATATAAATATTTATTCATAGGCATTCTGCTTTTCTCTGCTCTGCTGCTAAACTCAGTGTCAAGCTAAAAAAAAAAATGCTTTCTGGAGTATATATCTGTAAGGAGGCATACCCATTTTCAATATCCCCGGTAAAAATATCTGAGCTATTCATGACTCAGCTCAAGTCAAGACTTGACGCAGATGATCAGGAGCCTTAGGCGCTCACCACATCTGAGGACCATCCTCAGACGTGGCTGTAACAAAAGACTTCCTCTCCTCTCAGGCCAAGCAAGAGATCAGCACCGCTCTCCAGGAAAAGAAAAGCCACAGGAGATGGGAGTGCTCAAACACTTCCCCAACAGCTAGAGTGCAGCTGCTTGGGCAAGGTGACTACATGAAGGCAGGTACAGACGCATCCATATGCGGAACCCTCTGGTGAGGCAAGCTCTCCACTGCTGCTCCTGATGTCAGGGTGCTATGGAGGAATTTGCAGGTGTTGACATCTCCCCCAGTTTCTGCTTGCAGCTGCCTTAAGCTGAAGCAGACCCAGAGTCACCCATACTATGTTTTCCTGATTTATTGACAACTATGCAGTCTAGAGCCTGCAGTTTCCATTAAAAACAAAAGGAAAAGGAGATTCTGTTTCTCAAGCCTCCTTATAGAATCACAGAATGGTTTGGGTTGGAAGGGACCTTAAAGATCATCTAGTTCCAACTCCTCCACCATGGGCAGGGACACCTCCTACTAGACCAGGTTGCTCAAAGCCCCATCCAACCTGGTCTTGAACACGTCCAGTGATGGAGCATCCACAACTTCCCCGGGGAACATGTTCCACCGTCTCACCACCCTCAGAACAAAAGACTTCTTCCTTCTATCTAACCTAAACCTCCCCTCTTCCAGTCTGAAGCCATTACCCCTCACCCTATCACTACAAGCCCTTGTAAAAAGTCCCCCACCAGCTTTCTTGTAGGCCCCCTTCAGGTACTAGGAGGCCACAATGAGGTCTCCCTGGAGTCCTCTCTTTAGCTGCTGTGGCAGCTTACTGGAGTGTTTCAGGAATGATGTGGTCAGATTTTTAAACCCAAATACTACTATAAACCTTTTAAAGCCTAGAAGCTGTTTCTGACAGAGAGTTGGGTTTTCAGCCCATAGAAGAGAAGACTCTCTACAGGCTCCCTGGTATCACACAGCTCCCCATCTGGGAAGCCAATCGCCACACTGCAGGATAAGGACAGGCTGACCTCAGAGCCTCCTACAGGACTTCCAAAGCCACCTTCCACCGCCACATCCCACTCCCTGTGCTCTGTTACTAGTGTGGGCACCATGCGCATGGAGACCAAGTTTGACTCCAGTCCTGAGCTGAGCCCAGTGGCCACTAGATGGAGATAAAAGAAAAGGCCACAGCTTGGGTGCAAGGGCAAGGAAAGGAGCTGAGGTGCTGCTTCAAGAACTTCCAGGGACAGGGGAAGTCTGGCTTTGTTGAAATTGTGTTGTTTCTACTGGCAGACTTCATTTTTCTACAGCGTTCTAGGGAAGTGACATTAGCAGTTTCCCCCTTGCTTGAGGTTTTCATCATGCAGAAAAAAATGAAGGATTATGTAAAAATAAAAATGTACACTTTGTTTCTTTTTTTCTGACACCTGTGTAGCAGAGGCTGGCAGCACACTGTGTGCCGTGCTCATCCAGCAGCACTAAGCTGTCCTTCCCTGGCAACCTCCGAACGTCTCCCAGCTGCTGACAGTCCTGGGGGCAAACAAGAGCAATGCAATTGAGCATCATTTGCTGCTTGGGCGTTCTTTTGAAGAAAGCGACTGTTTTCTTTGAGTCATTGACACTAAACATTTGGTACATTTTATTTTTGAACACGGCTCAGCAAAACAAAAGAAACTGCTGAAGAAAATAAATTCACACACACCCTTCTTCCACATTGCTACTGATCGGTTCCAAATGTCAGGTCTAAACATCTCTGGTTTTGTTGTGAGGAGATGTGTTTGGACAGCTGAAAAAGATGCTCCAGCCTTTCAGAGATTGCCTCCACAGCTTGAGTGCAAGGAGATTTTATCCGTGCCAACCTCACTTGCGTACTCAAACACGGTTAATATTGCTGCAGTCAATATTTGTCCTTCTCCAGATCATCACAAGATGGGCGTTGCTGGGTGTAATGCAGCACTCGTTACACTTAGAGGGCAGATGTGTCCGGCTAAACACTTTAGACCCTTGCCCAAACCAGAACTTAGGTAGCAAGGTGGGAAGGCTGGTGGACATCGCAGGAGTCCTGCCGGTAGCCTTGGCAGAGATACGGATTACTAATACTTTCCCAAAAAACCCCAAAGCTAAACAGCTGTGTATTTCAAGCCCTTGAAGGCTGTAACTCACCGCTTCTGTTGTTTCTGTGGTAACAAAACAGTATTAATAACAATATTTAACAGCTAAATAACAGCAGTACTCCAGCTAATATGCTAGCCCTGTCCCCACTGTCATAGAATCATAGAATCATTTAGGTTGGAAGAGACATTTTAAGATCAAGTCCAACGATTAATCTAACTCTACCAAGTCCACTGCTAAACCACGCTCCTCAGCACCACATCTACACAGCTTTTAAATCCCTCCAGGGATGGTCCTTCAGTCACTTCCCTGTGCAGCCTGTTCCAGGGCCTGACAACCCTTTAGGTGAAACTTTTTTTCCTACTGTCCAACCTAAACCTCCCTTGGCACAACTTGAGCCCATTTCCTCTTGTCCTATTAGCTAGAAACCACAGTGTATTAGAAGTTCATTCAAATTTGGGCAATCATTTGTACACCTTATTCTAGCTCAAAATGATGGCAGAGACTATTAACGATCCAGTTGCAGGGCTACATCTGATGGTGAAGAATTTCTTATTCCTCATTAGAAAAGAATAACTGATCCCTTTGGCTTGATAACATTGTATTGGTCTGGCTGGGGTGTAGTTCATTTTCTTCATAGCAGTTTAGATTAGTGACCAAAACAACACTGACAAGACACTAAGGTTTTCAGAGAAAAGGCAAACAGAGTCAGAAACAGTTAAAATGTGTGACCTGTAATAGTCTATCTCCATGTTCATAGCACCCACCCATCTCACCCCTAACATGCGTAGAGCTGGATGTTTAGGTTTGGGATTCACGTACAAATCCCGACTCTCACGATATCCTGTGAGAAAGATACCCGCCTGGACTTTGGGAAGGCCTCCAAAAGCCTCCTCTAGCTATGGCAGGGCTGACAGCTTAGCTGAGTGTAGATCCTCAACACTAGAGCTATGAGAAATGCTAAGACGCAGTTAGAGTAAGGCAAAAGACTGGATGCAGAAAACATCACTGCCGGTGCCGTTCCACAGGTGCCCTACCCGTGTTGGAGAGCCTGTGTAGATGCAGAGGACTCCCAAATGCTGTTCTCTTCGAGCACATGGTCTAGAGTCATCTGTTCAGGCCCACCACCAGTACCCAGGGCCTCACCAAGCTTTAAGCTAGACCCAGCGTTACCAGTTACCTCAGGTCCCTGCACAGGCATGGCTCCATGCAGAGTTCCTGCTAGGCACACACACCTGCAATGCCCCAAACCCTTTTTGGGGGAACAGGACAATTCTTCAGTCGGGAATAACCTGCATGCAAAACCGCCTATGTGAGCATTTGGAGGAATCACTTTTTTGTCTTCTAGTGCCAAGCTTAACACTCACCAGCACATTTCACACTCTGCTCTAAGTAGAAACAGGGAAGCTGAGTCCCGACTGCTGGGTCACAACGGATGGCTCAGCTCTACTGCAGGCAGAGCCTCACCCTGTCACTTACATCAATCAGAGTTCCGAAAGTTCAGGAGTCAGGAACTCAAGCAAATAAAATCAGGATTCCACCCCAGGATCCACATTTAAATAGAGATGCCCAGAGTGCTCCTACACTAATACAGTGAAAACTGCGGCCTACTTCCATACATTGAAATGGTTTAGATGAAGTGCTGACGGCACCCTTCCAAGGGAACATCTTCCCAAATTCACATCAGAATACACATGTGGAAGTAGAATCTATAACAAAATATAAGCTGTTGATTCCCCTTCCCTCTTTTTCTTTAGAGCAAAAAAAAACCCACCAGTTTTAACATGGACTTAGCCTTTCAGAACAAAAACACCTGCCAGCTGCTGTTGACGGTGTTCTCCACTTCCTTTGGACCTCATTTGTTTAGAATGAGAAGTAATGTTTCCCTTGTTAACAGACCACTTGGTAAATAATTGATCAAATTGCTGATTTCTGAATTGGGTTCCCTCGGCTCCTTATCAGCCAAGAGACTCATACACAATTAATATCTCTGTAGGCTTAATGGCAAGTCTTCAGTCAGAAGACTGCAACTTCACCTTCACTCTCCCCCCACTAACACACTCCCCGTGAAATCCTCGTGTGCTCACAAACACAAAAGCAAACATATCCAAAAAGCCCCACACAATTCAAGTGATGCGCACAAGGTCAGTAGGCTACAAAATTCACTTGTTTGGTACATGAGTGCTACAGAGCTTGCTGGACAGACTCAATGTTTTGAGAGTGGATTATCTGGCTTTAACTTCACTGGAACATTAGTTTTACTGCCTATTTTTCACAGTCTGAAGTGAAAGTTGGCCCTCCCTCCATGATCTTGGCAATAGAGACCCATCTAACACTCTGGAGGCATCAGGCTTGGAACACTGAGTTGATCGGGTAAATTCCTACTGGTTTCAAGGCAGCCTGAATCTCACCCCCAACTTAAGTTCTGGGGTCTAGAAAAGCAACAACGTTTATCACCTTCAGCTATTCCATCTTGCTGGCAATCAGCAAAAGGTGCAACAAGAGCAACTGTGTGAATGTTTCTTCGCCTACCCCAAGTTCACAGCACCAATACACTGGATTGTGCTCACCAGCTTCAAGCTGCAGGAGCTGAGGAGTCGGGATTTGCTTGCTGCTGTTGCTGTGACAATAGCCTCTAGCAGAAGGGAGACAGGAGCTACAGGCTGTAACACCTACCACGACTGCTGAATCCAACAGACTCCTCAGATCAACGCTAACAGGTACCTTCCAGATGGAAGAGAAGGCGGCAGCCACTGAGACACCAAAATAGAAAAAAATACTTGAAGGCTGTATATGCCTGGATCTCAAAACCAAAAGGGCCAGAAGAGGAGACAAAAAGGAAGCCGTAAGGTCAATTTTTTTCTTCAGGAGTCCCCGGTCTGTGCAAAAACAGCTCCTTCAAGGTTGTGTTCAGCCCTACCAAAATAAAACCATGCTTACCAAATTCAGTGAGACTTCGGTGCCTTCTTGTGCCTTCTGAAAAACTTATTAATTAAAATCTACAAATTACTAATTAAAGTCTACAAATAACTGGACACAGGCATTATAAAACTACCACAGAATCTGACACCACCAGCAGTTGTCACACAAGGTCTCAGAAGAGGAAGGGGCAGGGATTATCTGAGAAACTGGTTTTGCACAGAAACGGACATTGATGAGTTACCTCCTGATACACCCAGACTTTCTCCAGAGACCAGCGCTAAGCATGTGGACACTGGTTTATCTCCATCTGTATTTCTCTTAAGAATACTGAGAAGGTGGAAAAAAAATCATTTTCTTCATGGAAAGCTGGTCATAAGCATCAAACATTTCCAGTGCAACTGTAACTCCATTTTTCAATTCCCTCAAGGCATTTTGTTCTGAAGATTTTGCCAAGGACTTTAAAGCCATACTTGAAACACAGTCAGTAAAATCAGATTAGACCAGAAAATTTTAGTCTGTTGTGATAACAGACCACGTTCCTGCAAATGACTGAAGAACTCTTACTAGCACTAATATGGAAAACCAAAGCAGTGACATACACCAGATTTACTCCACATCTTACACAAGCAGTGCTCACATTTTCAGGAGTCTGCCTTGAATTCCACTTCCCTTCCCCAAGACAGGATGCTAACTTACAGAGTTCTATTCCAAACTCAAGGAAGGATGCATTTAAGAAGGGTGAGTGTATAAGCCCAGAGTACATGTATGAGGAACAAGAGACTGCCAGGCTCTGCAGATGACAGTTTTCTACTGTCCAGAATTTGCACATGAAAGAAAATCTGTCAGCCTGGGGAAGACAAAAAAAAATATTAAAAAAAAAAATCAAACTGTCTTCATCTGGTAATTTCATTTAATTGCTCTCATTAAGAATAAAATCCAACTTCTCCATGGGCCAGCTCAATGCTAATGCTCTAGTACTGAAGTAGGGAGGCAGAATTAAAGGAGTTTTATGGACACAAGCAAGTAAATTCCACCCCTGCATAGAGGCAGCAGGAGCCAGATTCTCATCTCTGTTCCAGAATAATATTTTAAAATCCTGCTGTTATAAGGAGTGTCTTTTATAGAGCCACAGCATGTCAAAGGGCACAATGGTGGTCAGCCTTCAAGGATACATCTACAGGGCTAAAGAGAACAGGACCTCAGGTGGGTTTCTGGTCCTGAGGCCGAGTGGCACAGGTTGGCCCATCTGATCTCCTGCAGGACCCAAGGCACACTTGTGAAGGGATCCGAACCTGGGCCAGTCCTGCACTGCTACCTGTGAGAATAATCCCTTGTGCCACCACCCAGCCACATCCAGACGCTTACACAGACCAGTGACACACCAGGGAACAACTCAAAGGAGGCAGCAAGCAGCATTCAAGCTCATTCATAGTCTGAGAGTACCTGGGGACTTGCAGGAGGAAGTGCAGCACTGACAAAGCCCTGAATGCTGAATTAGATACCACATGCTGATGCTACTGCAGCTGTAGAGGTCACATGGCAATGAAACCCCTCCAAATGGGACAGATCCCTTATCCCATACAAAATGGGCATCTCTAGTAGCTTTGCTTCTCCTCCAGGTAGCTGGAGGACATCAGAGACCAAGGTCTGGATGCCTATATGCAGAGCACAGAACAACATACGCTGAAACATGCAATTGTCTCCAGAAATTAGAGAAAGCCTAGGAGGGAAGCAAACTGAGGAAGGATTCAGCTTGATGTGGCACCAGCAATGACGTAACAGCTGCAGTTGTTTGTGGCACCTGTATGTGTTCACACTTACAGTTAACAGTAACTATCAAGTTGCCTTCAAGACCCACTGCAATAAGAATGCTTAATTATAGCTCGGAACAATAATCTTCAGTTTTGCCTTGTGTTGCAAAAATCCCAGTGTCAGGCTTTCATGTAATTATGTCCTTGATAAGCTAATGTGAGTCACAGGTGTTGACAGCAACTACAAAAGAGCAGGTTCCTCTCTGTGGCAGAAAGGACGAGCAGAGCAGAAAGACCTCTGTAATTTAAGAGGAAGAAACAGAAGCAGATGAGAAAATACAGACAGAAGTAGGCTCATAACCTTCCTCATGCAGTTTTACAAATTCCACTTGAACACTGCAGGCAACACGCGAATCCAGTACTCTTCATCCTCAACCTGTCACCCTCGAACACTTACTCCCAACGCGGAAAGCCCATGCAGTAACAGAGCTGATGGCAACCAGCCGCATCTCCTCCTTCCCCAGCAGCCCGAGAGACATCTCCCTGAGCTGCTTCCAAGAGGCACACCACAAGAACCACTGCAGCAAGTCGGCCCTAAGGTGGTTCCCAACATCCAATGGGCTTTTCTTGCCTGCCAGGAACTAATTTGAAAACAGAGCACAGCAGAGTAGTAAAACAACAACAGGCCTTATTCACTCAGTAAGGAGACCAAAACTTTTTCTTACAAACATCAGTTTTATATCAACACAATCTATGGACTTGCACGCTCTCCAAAACCTCCATCAGAATATAAAGCTAAACATCCTATGGCTGGAACTCAGCCTATGTTAGCCTGGAGCTGCCGAGGCATGGATAGCTATACACGATCTTTTAGGTCTTTGTGTCATCCTTGGCCTCGAGAGGAAGCATCTGAGTATCAACAAGCCATGAATGGGACTCTGCTGCTCAGAGGAAGAGCAAAGTGCTATTTGCAGATTTACCACAGCAAAATACTCTCGTGTTTGTTGTTTTGGCTCACCAACAAGGAAAAAAAACCCCACAACTGTCATAATTGCATTGGCAGGGATTTTGTTATTCCTTTCCTCTGCATTTTTTGAATTCTAGAAATAATTCAAAAATTATTTCTAAAATGAATTAGGATTCGATGCCTCCAAACTTTGCCAGTGGAGAGCTGGGTGAGCCTCATAGTGTTTGTATATTCTCAGAATGCACCAAGCAGCTATAGATTCCAGGAAAAAGGTAAATAAATCACAAAACACACGATTAAACCACCTGCCCCCCCTTACAGCTCAACCTCAATTCCACACCATCAGGTGCTGGCAGTAGTCACTGGGGGTGCCTGGGTAGCTTCTGCAAGCTTGAACTCACCATAAAGGAAAAAAAAAAAAAGTTGATTTTATGTTACAAATAAAGCATTGGAATTTTTGCTCGTGAGCAATCACTAGACATCCCTCACTGTCTATCACCGCTCAGTGCTCAGCGACAAGCTGAGGAGCATTTCCACTGCAGGCCAGGGGCACCAAGTCACCTCTGTGCAGATTTGCTGTAACAGCCCAGGTGCCAGCAAGGGCTGCTTGACCTGGTAGATGGAGCACCTGAATCAAACTGTGCCTGTTTGCCACAAACCTCGGCCAACTTGCTTCAGTTCTGAGGCCCAGGACACACATATCTCCCATCCAGCTGCAGGTGGTAGCTCCTTGGGCACAGGCATTCCCTTCCAGCTCAGTGCTGTACTTGGATCTCATCCCTCAAACAGGCATCATAACTTTTACTGTCCTTTGAAAGTCTTCCAAGATCTAGTTATTGCTTAGAATTAGGATTGATGCTTTTATTTAGACTGCAGAAAAAGGCATTTTGTTCCTTAAAACACTACTAGGGGAACAAAGCGAGGTCACAGTTGCAGCACAGGAGTGCTGTGCCAGGTCCCATGGCCTGGCATACGGCCATGTAAGCATTCCTTGCTTACAGCAAGGGCCTGCCGAGAACTGTATCTCAAGAATTGGACACAAAGACAAAGAAGCCATGAAACACAGCAAGAGCCTCCCTAACTGCTACAGGTCTTGATTTTCCAAACATTCTTTCCAAAGAAAGAACAACAAACACCCCCCCTTCCCCAAAGCTCGACAAAGAAATCAAACAAGCAGACAAACTAAAACAAACAGAAGAAAAAAACCCTCCAAAACCAAAACTTTCTACCCTCATATTGACACACCGAGGCTTATCTAAACTGCTTTGCCGCAGCTCTAGAAGCAGACTGAAATATTGCTTACCAGTCCAGACACCAGCTGGTTGCTCCTTGAGCGACGGGATCTCCAGGCCAGCAGGACTTATCTGTCCTTCCCAGTAAGGCACTGGGGCAGCCTCAGAGGTGGCTACAAGTCCAGGCAAGCCCATGGTGACAACACAGGTCGGATACCAAGCCAGAAAATTAATTCAGGATCACACCTAGGGAGCGTAGCCGAGGTCAGACACAGTTCCATGGTAGGCAAGTCCACAGAGACAAGACAGCGAACATGCTGGGGTCTGGAACCACAAAGACCAGCACTCCCACAGCACTGCTCAGGGAGGAAGCGATAGCCCCAGGCTGAGCTTAAATGGAGCTCCTGGGCTGTGGGCAGGGTGGGTGGAGACCCCAGGAGAGGCTAATCAGCGTAACTAAAGCTGCTACTGCCCTCGGGGCTTTGGCACTGAAGGTTCCTCGCAGAGGAGAAAAAGGGTTTTAAAAGATGGAACAAATATTCTCATTTAACTATGAGGAAGGCAGCCCTGCTTTGTATGGCAGGCACTGGATACTGAACTAATATCAAACATGGAATATGAAATCTCTCTCCTACTCATCCCAAGGCCCTCACTTGCCCAGACTGGTCAAGCTCATTTTCAAATCCTGAAAAAGTGTGAGAAGAACCATATTCCCTCTCACTTCACCATCAACTCCTACGGAAAGAACGGGCAGGTCACATTCAAGGAAAGGTTAAGCAGGGAGTATTTTTTTCACTGAGCTTTCAGGAGTAAATGAGGGAAATCTGCCTCTTGAGCACTCAGAAAATGTGGGATACTTTTAGAGCACAGATTAAACCTTGCTCAGAAAAGTACAAGAAGACTGGTTGCATTCACCTTACTAAATGTTCCTGGTCACCCAGTACTATGTCCTTCATCCACTTGGAGCAAAGGAGACCTTTCCACTAAGCACAGGTGACTTTCATAGACCACAGCTGTACCTGTGGAGGAAGAACCCCATGCACCAGTATATCCTGGGGGCTGCCCAGCTGGGAAGTGGCTTTGCAGAAAAGCACCTGGTGGACATCAAGCTGAAAATGAGCCAGCTGCAAAGAAGGCCAATGATATCACGGGCTGCATTAAGAGTGTTGCCAGCAGGTCAAGGGAGATGCTCCCTACTCCTTTGTTTAGCACTGTGGAGGCCACAGTTGCTGTGCTGGGTTCAGTTCTGAGCTTCCCCAGTACAAGAGAGGCAGGGACAGAGAGTCCAGCAAAGGGTCACCAAGATGATTAAGGGGCTGGAGCACTTCATACATCAGGAAAGGCTGGGAGAGCTGGGACTGTGCAGCCTGGAGAAGAGAAGGCTCAGGAGGATCTTGTCATATGTGTATATAAATGCCTGAAGGGAGGCTGCAAAGAAGATGGAGCCAGCCCCTTTTCAGTGGTGCCCTGAAGGACAAGGCACAACATGTGCACACGATGAAACACAGGAGATTCCCTCTGAGCATCAGGAAACACTTTTTTGCTGTGAGGGTGACCAAGCACTGGCACAGGTTGCCCGAAGAGGTTGTGGAGTCTCCATCCTTGGAGATATATTGAAAAGCCATCTGGGCATGGTCCTGGGCAACTGGCTCTAGATGGACCTGCTGGAGCAGGGATGGTTGGAGGGGATGACCTCCATAGCTCCCTTACAACCTCAGCCCCTCTGTGATTCTGAACAATCCTGAAGAGATGAAATTGCCATGAATGGGATGCAGGAAACAACGGCACCCGGTTTGTCCAGTCACTGCTGGAGGGGGGGCTTGGGCCCTACAGGGGTTTGTGCATTGCGACTGCTAAGTTATAACGTCTGTCTCAAAGGTCCTCAGAGCACGAGGGCCAATCCAGAGGCCTTCAGAAAGGGAGAGAAGTTCCCTATCCAAGTATTTTTGTCCAAAGAGAAGCAGCGCTGACCCGAAAACCCCCGGACTATGACTTCCATCTCCTCCATGGGAAGGTGTTCTGTGGTTCTTTTTCATTCTCACTCTTCACTCCTAAGAAAATAACTATATTCCCATGGATTATAAGTATCAGGGGATTTTTAAATGAGACACCAGAAGAACAGGGAGAGTCTAATATTTAGACACAAAACTAACCTGTTTTAATTCTGCCTTTCAGACCACGTGTTTTCTCAGACTATGATTCTAACCACAACCTTTGCTACCATCAAGATAAAACGCAAGCTTCCTGCACTGCTCTCTCTTCTACAAGCTTGTCAAATACGTTGTTATGCATAAATTACTAATCAGACTCCTGGCAGCGTGCACCTTCAATGCTCAAAAGGGTAATAAAGTCTTGTGCTGCCGTGTTAATTATTCCATTAGCTGCAGTATCGGAGGCCTGTGCTTTGGCTGCGGGCACGCCAGCCGTTGACTGCATGGTGTGTTTGCTGAAGAGCCCTTGTTAGCGTTCTGGCAACATGCCCCCACTACTCTGAGAGCCAGATATCACCACCCCGAAATAACATCAGCCATTTGGTTTCTCACTGCAATACCTCAGCCATATATCTATGAAAAAAAATCTTCAGATCGAATCAGTATTTTACTGGGTTTACTCATTTTCAGCTAGTTAAGGTGGACTGGATTCTGATATTTCATATTTCTTAGCAGTAACCGAAGCACTAGTCAGTAATTAGCAAGTTTTAGCAGCGCTGCATGCTCTTACCCTGAAACACTCCCCAAGAGCCCAATTTAGAGACATATATCTCGCTTGTTAATACAGATTTAGCCTCCTAAATTATTCCTTTTTCCATAAACAGCCAGCACGAGAGCCCTGAGGCACCATAAGTAAGTAATTAATATAGATGTATTTTTAAACTATTTTTGTACGCACGTATTGCCAGAAGTCAAGGCACTTTCTGTAGATTTGCATTTATTATAAGATACAGTTCTGGATGTCTTAGGAAATGAACATGAAAGAAGGCAGTGGAGAAGCAGAAAACATAGAAAACAATCCATAAAAACCCATGGAAAGAACATAGGATGTAAAGCGTGGCAGGTGTCTGGCAAAATGCTGTCTGCTAACAGAGGAAGGGCTTCAAAGTTCTCAACTCAAAGAATGCTGTTTCCCTCAAAGTCAAATTGAAACCTCTAAGTATTTTTGCTGATGTTAGGAAATTGGTTTCATGCTTATGCTTGCAGTAAAAATCCCCCACAAGTCAAAACACCCGGCCACCTCCAACTCATTCCTGCATTTTCTCCTGTTTTCTCCATGGTAGTGGATGTAAATCACTTCTTGAGCTGGCAGAGATAACGATGGGGCTAACAAAGAGTGTCACACAGTCCAAAGGATGAAAACATTGCATTAAAAATTTCTCCTACCTTCCTACACCTGCCCTTTAGGCCTTCAGGACTTCGAAGTGATACCCATTGTTGTAATGTGTGTATGCACAACTCTAGCTTAATAACACATCCCACAGACTATCATAGAATCACAGACTGGTTTGGGTTGGAAGGGACCTTTCAAGGCCATCTAGTCCAACCCCCCTGCAGAGATCAGGGACATCTGCAACTAGAGCAGGTTGCTCAGAGCCCCGGCCAACCTCACCTGGGACGGTTCCAGGGATGGGGCAGCCACCACCTCTCTGGGCAACGTGAGCCAGTGTCTCACTACCCTCAGTGAAAAATGTTTAGGTGTGAAATCACTAGATTAAATGTTTTACAGATAAAAAACTGAATACGTTCAAAAACGTATCCAGAACAAATGTATTATCTCCTTTAAGCACAGATAATATACTCCTGAGAATACTAATATTTCTGTGTAGCCTTTTCCATTAATCCAGCAGGAAGGTCTGTCACTGCTGCACTCCCACACTGCATGAAACAAAAACCAGAACCTCACGAGCGCCTGTGCTCTCCGACCAGGAAGGCTGGAACTGTTTGGCACCTGGGCTGAGGAACAAAGGAGTTCACCGAGTCCTCTCACTCTTCAAACTCATTGCAGATAATGTGTCGGGTTCTCATCAGTTTATGGAGGAGGTGGGAGGTGTGGCATTTCTGACTGGACATGAAAGAGCAATTTAACATCTGAGGGCTCCATAAAGGATAGCTAGGTTGCTAGGAGACAACATGGGATGTTTGTTTGCATCCTAGCCGTGGAAAAGGGCACTCTTGCCTCAGGTGGACTTTTCAGGTCTTTGACTAGAGGCCAAAGCAGTCAGTGATAAAGATACAGGAATTTGTTTTTCAGTAAAAAAAAATCCTGTGCTTGAAAAGAGTAAGAATGGAGGAGTTCATTCATAAGTTTTTAGCACTAATTAATAAATGAGAGCTTGGCTGTTGCCCTACATTTATCTTGTGTGATCAGAAGCAGCTGGTAACTCTGCACAGACAGACTGGTGCATTCCATCCAAATAATCCTTTCGTCTCTACTGCCTGAGGCCTTATGTCCAAAAAATCACTAGAGATAAATTAAGGTTTTGTTAATTTATGCCTCTTGTTGCAGTCATATACCACGCTCTACACAGATAGTCTCCCTGCAACCATAGCATCATAAAGCAACCATATCATATGCATGATCCTACTGTGACTTAAAGACTAGGCCTTGAGATCAACTAAACCATTGGAAGCCACTTTGCAAACAGCACCTGAAATATATTTAGCTCTTAAGGGGATGAAAATGTTTGTAAGTGGAAAGGCCACGTGCTGGTACTTGTGGCAATTCAGGATTAACTGCACTGGGCTCTTTGACACGTGATGGGAACCGAGGAAAACAGCGGATTTCACTTCCCACCATCCCCGTACCCATGCTCCCCAGAGCTCAGGAAACTACCAGGTCTCTTGAGGAACGGTGTCTCCAGGAACTCCTGTAAGAGCACTGCACCTCTGCCCCACCGATGATTCAAGCCCAGGCTAAAATTGAGCCTCTAAAGTTGGATGCAAGCAAAACCCGTCAAGTCAAACAGCTCCTGACTATAGTCTCCTTCAGTGGAACTGAACCAACCTCAGAACACATTATCATGACTAATTGTTTCATTTTGCAGCCAGTGTAAAGCATCATTCCTGAGCTTAATTATATGGGCTACAACCTAAGTGAGGAAATCTATTTCCTATTACATTTGACCCTGCTCCCTAATATTTGTGTGTGTTACTGGCATAAGCAAGAAGAATACCTTCAAAAATGCTTCAGATGGCTGCAAGAGGAGAAAGGGTGATATCACTGCTGAGAATACCAATCCTGAGAAAAAATGGAGATCTAGAATGTGCGGCTCAGCAACACCGAACATCCTGTGAACTTCAATATTCACTTGGAAGCATCCACAGCAGACCACTGCCTTGAGGCTTAGCGCAGGAGTAACCCTTAACTGGAATGCCCACAACCCTGGTCATGCACTTGAACAGGACTTTTAATGCATTTGAAGTCTACAACCTATGAACCACCCAGAGGGGGAAAAAAACGTGATGAGTGCTTTAAAATCTATTTTAATGCTGAATTAATTCCATCAACTCAAATTCCAAGTAAATAGCATCTTGATCAGGTGTAAAGAAGAAACTCAGCCCCAGTCAACTGCATATTCAAGCGTATGTGCTCCCTTCTTAGGCTCCATCCCTGGAGGTGTTCAAGGCCAGGTTGGATGGGGCCTTGCATGACCTGGTCTAGTGGGAGGTGTCCCTGCCATGGCAGGGAGGTTGGGACTAGATGATCCTTAAGGTCCCTCACAGCCCAAATCGTTCTATGATTCTTCCAGGGAGTGAAGAGTTAGAAAGCATAACAAGATAAATCCTAATGGCAAATTACGGTTATCAACTGCTATCATTCCACCTGTTTCAAGGGGTGACACCACCTCAGGTTCTGACCATATCATTCTGGGATTTTTGAGGAATTTGCACGGTCGGCGTCACAAGGTTGACCGTGTATCGAGTGCATTGCACTGAAGACAGAACTATGGGAGCTGAAAAGACTGATGAATCAATAACTGATAAAAAATTGATGGGACATAAAACCAGTTGCTCCAACTCACAGAATGTCATCAACAGGAAATATTAAAGTAGGAGGAAAGGAGGGACGGTATGAATGAAAAGGTCACCACGGACAAGCTTTCTCATGAGAGGTCCTGCATTTAAAAGTGAGGAGCCACACTTTGCATTTAGTTAATTAGTACCCTTAAGCTGTGTTAGCTCATCGATTTCAAATGATGTGCATGGTCTAAAGAGCAGACACGACAAAAGAGAGCCAGGAAGCAAGCCTCATTAAACCATTACGCTCACCTACCACCTAATGTAACTGGAGGTACGCGAACGAGAGAAAACTGATGTTAGGCAGCATAAAGAGCAGGTTATTTACTTCCCTGAGCGTCTAACTTTATCTTCCTATGAGATTACATCTCTGTCTCCCTTTGCAACATATTGCAGATTTTTTAACCAATGCAGCATCCGGAGGGAGGCTTTTCTTACTCCTGACTGAATAACACACACCAATCGTTTTAAATCATTCCAAAAGTGCCCCACGCTGTTCGGAAACAGTAGGACAGCAATGGGAAAAGTTTTGCCCAGACACTCAGTGTAAGGCTGGAAACCTCAGCTAAGTTTTGACTCAGCAGGACCAACTTCTAACGGCCAGAAGCCCAGGAAGAAACGAACTCCCAGCGCTGGCCGAGCTCCTTCCTCACCACCTCCCAGCACCTGCCGAGCTCCTACCCGGACGACTGCACAAAGACAACCGGGAGGCTTTAATACCGTTTCCAGCTATCTGCCTCCCCGCTCCGCCGCAGCGGAGGACGATGCCCGAGGGTGGGGGACTCCCCGCCCTGCCCTTGCCCTCCCCGGGGCAGTGCCCGGTGCCGGGGCTCCGCTTCCCCCCTCCGCACCCCGCAGACACTCACGGGCGGCGGGGCAGCGGCGGGGCGCCGGGCCTGGGGAGGGGATGGCGGGCTGGGAGCACCGGGGCTGGGGAGGCCCCGAGGAGGGAGCCCCGTCCCTGCGGGAGGGAGTGAGCGGCTCTGGGGTGAGTGCCCGGTGGGTTCGGCGGAGCCTGAGCCTTTCCTGCCCCCGCCCAGGGCCGCGTCCGGACGAAGACGGTGAAGAAGGCGGCCCGGGTGATCATCGAGAAGTACTACACCCGCCTGGGCAACGACTTCCACACCAACAAGCGGGTGTGCGAGGAGATCGCCATCATCCCCAGCAAGAAGCTGCGCAACAAGATCGCGGGGTGAGCCGGCCCGGGGGGTGCCGGTGCTGGGGTGCGGGGGGTTCCTGCATTCGAAAGTGACCGCGGCCTTCGCCCGTGGCCCGGTCATCGATAGTGCAGGGAGAGGAACCGGCGAGAGCTTTCCCGTGTTTGGGGGGGACCGTCCCCGCCCTCCCCAAGCCCTGTGGCTGTCGGACACTTGGGCACGCGTGAGGTTGTGGAGGTGGTGGGATGATGGCGGGGGCGGTGGTGGGGCGGCGCTGGCGGAGGTTCCGTCTCCTCAGCTGGACGGGAGCGCGAGGGCGGATGGAGAAGGGCAAGGCCCGGGTGGTGTCCCCCGTAGGTACGTCACCCACCTGATGAAGCGCATTCAGAGGGGACCCGTGCGAGGCATCTCCATCAAACTGCAGGAGGAGGAGAGGGAGAGGAGGGACAACTACGTCCCCGAGGTGAGGCTCTGGCTGCGCTCGCGTGTCTGCTTCGGCGGCCTCTCTAAGTCTTCTCCATTGGGGGCCCCAGATTTCTTTAAAGCAAAAGCTCAGGCAGGAGGAGCTGAGGTGGGTTTGGGCCAAGGAGGAGCTGAGGTGGGTTTGGGCGAGGGAGGAGCTGAGGTGGGTTTGGGCCAAGGAGGAGCTGAGGTGGGTTTGGGCCAAGGAGGAGCTGAGGTGGGTTTGGGCCAGGGAGGAGCTGAGGTGGGTTTCAGCCAAGGAGGAGCTGAGGTGGGTTTGGGCCAAGGAGGAGCTGAGGTGGGTTTGGGCCAAGGAGGAGCTGAGGTGGGTTTCAGCCAAGGAGGAGCTGAGGTGGGTTTGGGCCAAGGAGGAGCTGAGGTGGGTTTCGGCCTCGCGTTGCTGCTGCTTGGGTGGAAAGAGCAGGTGACTTCTTGCTTTTTGGTTTTGCTGCGGGACTGGACGCTGAGCAGCTTGAAACCCACAGTGGAGTAGATGTTGCTGAGGAGAAGGAGTTGGTGGAACCTTCTCTCATCATCAAGCTGTGCCGGGAGGGGTTGAGGTCTGACCCGTGAGCTGGTCAGGGAGAGGAGGTCCAGAAGTTAAACCCCGTTGTTCCCAAACCCTGTAGCCTTCAGACATGGCACATCTCACCCCTCTTCCAGATGTCCTTGGTGGGCTTCTGGGAGAGCTGCTGGTGTCTATGGTGCACAGAACCACTCGGCTCGGTTCCCTCAGCTCTCCCAAACCATCGGTGGAAGGTTGTTTGAGTGGGACAGGTCTGGTGGCAGGATGTCACGGGGAGCCGTGGCGGTGTGGTCCCCACCACTTGGAGATGCGCCTCAGGAGCACCTGCCCCATGTTGCTACCTTGGTTTCATGGCCCAGGGTGAGGTCATGTGGCTCTTCCCAGGACCCCAGGGGTTGGTTTGACTCCTGATGGTTGGAGATGGCACGTGAAACCCCAGCAGCTCCATGCAGGTCCTCTCAGGGGTGCTTTGACACCCCAGATTCCAGGTGTCACTGTAGTGCTGACCACAGCTGGCGGTGGCTTGGTGGAACCAACCAGGGCAACCATCCATCTGTTCTACGTGGTGACCTCCCGTCTGAGTTTGGAAGTGGGAGAGGTCACCCATGGAGGGACCCCGAGCAAGGAAGGAGCATCCATGCTGTGGCTGTTGGTGGGGTGTTGGCTGAATGTTGGTGGGACGTAGCCTCTTGGGGAAGGAAGCACGTGGAGATCAAGGTTTTGGGTCAGGAGGAGGTTGCTCTGGGATTAAAGAGCAGGAGACCGCAGATCCTAGAGGTGGCTGAGCTCCAGCTTTGGCGACTCCTGTCGCAGGGTGAGTGTGGATGTCGGTGGTGACTGTTGAGACCAGCGTGGCTGTGGACCTGACCCTGGCTCCTCTCGGCAGCCTTGGCGTGGAGCTGGTCAGGCCTCGGGTCTCCAAGACTCGCTGTAGAATCAGCTCTGCTGCTTCTCACGGTGTTCTGGCAGGAGAGCTGGACTCCATCGGGTCCTCCTGGCTCATCCTGTTGCTGGAGCCCTTCCCCACGACAGATGGTGGAACAGGACCAGGGTGGGGGCGTGGGGACACCTCATCAAACCACATCTCTGTCCTCCATCCCCAGGTCTCTGCCCTGGACCAGGAGATCATCGAAGTGGACCCAGACACCAAGGAAATGCTGAAGCTCCTGGTGAGTGGCCTCAGCCTGGTGGCGTGTCCCCAGCAACGCTTCTGCTGCCCCGAGGGGCTTGATGGTGGCAGCTGAAGGCTTCAAGGCTGTGGGCGCCTGGTGGGGTGGCTTTTGGGAGGGGTGTGGTGGCTTTGCCCAGGACCTCGCCAGCAGAGCACGGGTGCTGACCCAAGGGCCTCCTCGTCGACTACCTCTGGGTGGAGGCAAACATGGGTTTGCCCATAAAAAGACTCGATCTCCCAAGCAAGGTGGTCATCTCCCCATCTTCCTGGAGACAGGAAGCTAGGGCGGTGTGAGCGATCCCGATCCCGTGCTTTTGTTTTCCAGGATTTCGGCAGCCTGTCCAACCTGCAGGTGACGCAGCCCACGGTGGGGATGAACTTCAAGACGCCCCGAGGAGCGCTCTGAGTCGGTCGCTGTATGTCACTTTTCCAATAAACGGGAAACCACCTCTGCTTGCCTGGTCTTTGGAAGTCTCCTCCCAGGGAGGAGAAGGAGGAGGAGGAGGGAGAGCTGGTTCCTCGGAGCGCCGCATCCCAAGATCTGGGTGTCCAAGGGTGAGGAGCACCCAACACCTTCCCGTTCGCTGGCATCTTTTTGGGTTCTTCCTGGCTTTTTAGGGTGTGAGGCTGTTATTTGACACGATCTCCTGAGGGTGGCAGGAGAAGGTGACTGTGGTGGTGGCCTCTTGGAGCTTGCTGGAGCTCCTCGCCCTCAGCGCTGGGATAAAGCTGGTTTCCTGGGCTGGGGGTGGAAGCTGGCGTTGGTGATGTCCACCCTGGTGAGGCTCGTGCTGTCCTTCCCCCAGCAAGGTGCTCCATCCCCGGGGCGTGAGAGAGTTTTGGGGCTCACCCTTGTCCTGGGAAGCAGAGGGGACCTCCAGGTCTTGAGGGGACACCTCAAAGCTCTGGAGATCCCAATCTCATGCCACCAGCTCCACCAACGAGCACCCAGGGGTGGGTGCTGGTGCCGTGCCGTGGCGTGACATCTCCCTGCAAGCCTGTCCCTCCAAAAAAACCCACTCGGCGTAAAATAAAAACACCCAGGATTAGTGTTTTGGGGGAGAAACATCTGTATTTAAGCGCTGTGAAACTGAAATGGTTCTTTCAGGAAGGAAAGGTCTTTCAAGCCAGGGATTTAAACCCGCGCAGTGGGGACAAGCCGAACAGGGATAACTCCAGTCCCCCGAGTACCGCGGAGACTTAACTCGGAACCGGCAGCCCCGATTCCTGCACTATTCCACCAAAACGCCAGGAGAACGTGGCCGGTCCCCAGAAAAGAGCAGGCGAGGAGCCGCCGGGGGTCGAGTTTCCCACCGCGACCGGCAGCTCGGTCACTTACAGTTTTCTCTTGGTCTTGGCCTTGGCCTCGGAGCAAAGGTTGATCTCGTTCTGAATCCAATACGCCGCGTAGCCCGCGGTGCCGGGGGTGAAGTCGCGGAGCTCCCCCGTGTATTTCTTCATGTCGCGAGCGGAGGCGTAGCCTGCGGGAGGAAAAGAGGAGCTGCCTCTTCTCCCACCGGTCCCGGCTCCATCCAAGGGTGTTTTCCGCTCCTGAAAGACGGATTCGGGGGCGTTACCTGTCACCATGTTGTTCATCGGGTATTCCTGGAGGGCGCGGTACAGGAATTCCCCCTGGGAAGGAGCTCCCGAGTCTGTGTCCTCTTCGCTGCTGTATCAAGGGGGGGAAAAAAATCCCTCCGTGTTATTCCCTGCCCGTTGGGAACCTGGAAATCTGGGGGGTTTGCGCCCAAATCCTCCCGCCGAGGGCAGGAAAAGACCTTTCGGCCAGGTCTAGCGCGTCCTCTTCCGCTTCTTCCTCCCAGCCTTTTCCCGCCGCCTCCGGTTCGTCCTCCGGATCTTCGGTGGGCTGCGGCTGTCAGGAGAGAGCCGAGGGGAAATTCATCCCGGGAACCCCAGGAAGCGCCGGAGCCGCGCGGCGTCGTTAGGATTCCAAGCGGAATTTAGGAGGCGGTTTTTAATCTGCTCATGTTTCCGCTTCAAAAGTACCGAGAAATGGGTTTAGGAAGCAAGCAGGGGGCGTCTCGGGAAGGAACGTGCCCTGGTGGAAGGACGTGGTGGGGAGACGGGGTGAGGAAACCCCTCCCGCACATCCCGCGCTCCATCCGGCGCCGTCCCCGCGTCCGGCACGAGATTCGATCCCGTATTTGGGCTGAGGGTCCAGGATGGAAACCGGGCTCCTCCCTGAAGTTGGTGCAAATTTCTCATCTTACCTGTTCCGCCAGCGAATCGTCTGCCTGCTCCCAAATAAACCGACCGATTTTCCTCCTGATTTCTGCCATGAGCGAAAAAAATAAAACGGCCGTGAGAGGACGAGGCCCTGTGGCGGTCGCTGCCTGTGCACCCTCCAGCCAGAGGGACCTGGGCAGGCTTGAGAGGTGGGTCCAGGTGAACCTCATGAGGTTCCACAAGAACAAGTGTGAGGTTCTTCACCTGGGTGGGGCAAGCCCTGGTGTCAGCACAGGCTGGAGAACAGCCCCATGGAGAAGGGCTTGGGGGTGAGGAGCTGGAGAGGAGCTGGCAACATGCGCTCGCAGCCCAGCAGCCAACGTCCTCCTGGGCTGCCCCCCAGGGCAGGGAGGGGATCCTGCCCCTCTGCTGCGCTCTGGGGAGACCCCCCTGCAGTGCTGGGGCAGCTCTGGAGTCCTCAGCACAGCAGAGACATGGACCTGCTGGAGCGGGGCCAGAGGAGACCCCAGCAATGATGGGAGGGCTGGGAGAGGTGGGGTGGTTGATGTCCCATCCCTGGCACCATCCCAGGTGAGGTTGGCCGGGGCTCTGAGCAACCTGCTCTAGCTGCAGATGTCCCTGCTCCCCACACTAGATGCCCCCTCTAAAGGTCCCTTCCACCCAAACCATTCCCTGATTCCATTACAACAGATGGCGCATCCTCGGGGAAGAACCACTCCCAGCAGAAGGAAATTCCCTCCAGGCAGAGCAGAAGTAACTGGAGGTTCTGATTTGCACGCCCAAAAGGCTGCGCTCAAAGAGGGGCCTCCCAGGGGAGGAAAACCTTGATTTTTTTTTTTTTTTTTTTTCTTTTTTTCCCCCAAACCTTCTTGCAGGCAGGCGGGTGGCAGGACAAAGTGGCCCAAGACCACCGACGGCTTCGCTCCTGCGCCGGCGCTCGCCCACGCCGAGAGGTAATGGGAGTGGAAGACCGTGGCTCTGCCCTCCACGTAATCGAGGCTCTCGTGTATCCTGGAAGAGAAGACGACAGCTCGTTTCCAAAGGTAAACCTGAAAAAAAAACCCCCACAACCCAAGCAAATTTAGGGGGATATTGTCATTAAAACCGACCTGCTCTGATATTTTTGCCCAAAGCACCTAATTTCCTCTAATTTTCTACCTACAAGCAACGTCCCGTCATGGTTCCTCCTGAGAGCAGCCTGCAGGAAGGACACCGGGGACCGGGGAAACGTATTTTTGGGGACTAAACGGCCCATTTTCTGAGAGGAGACTGAGGGGAGAGGGAAAACAAGAGGTTTGTTTATTAATTCTTAACCTTGCTGGGGTTCCTGCTCCTCAAACAGCGGCAGCACGACCGAGGAGCGGCGGGTGGAAGGTGCTCGAGCACTCACCGCCCTCCTTAGCGGGGAATTAAATATTATTTACTGGGTTTAAGGGTACGGATAACGATTTTTCCTAAGAAATAATGTGAATATATACATATATCATACATCTAATTCTATATCATTCCCCCTGGAGGAATAACTCCGTCTGGGGGGGATGCTGCGGTGGAAAAAAATGGTCATTACTTGGGGTTTCTGGGGATTCTGGCTGAAGGTATCTCAGCAGGTTTTAAGCAACCGGAGCTGCCTCCATGGAAGTGCCCCCCATGGAGAGGGTCCCAGAGCCCACCTGCGGGTGTCCGGGTGGGCGGCGTCGCTGCTGAAGAGGTAGTCGGCGTCTCGCCAGCGGGCGAGCACCGCGCCACCCGCCGCTGCTGTGGGGAGACGGGGGTCAGTGGACAACCACAACGGGTCCCCACCTCAGGGTGGCCCGGGATGGGGGACAGCCGCCCCACCGTTGGTCGTGGGGCTGAAGGGATGGGTCCTGAAGTGGGAGCTGGGATGGTTCCCCTATGGCTGATGGGGTGAGCCGCCATTGCGCTGAGGGGTGATGGGGCCAAGCCGCCATTGCGCCGAGGGGTGATGGGGCCAAGCCGCCATTGTGCTGAGGGGTGACGGCGTGAGCCGCCATTGCGCTGAGGGGTGACAGCGTGAGCTGCCATTGCGCCGAGGGGTGATGGGGCAAGCCGCCATTGCGCTGAGGGGTGACGGCGTGAGCCGCCATTGCGCTGAGGGGTGACGGGGCGAGC
>JAVSBS010004683.1:0-191428 GCA_033124195.1 Coracias cyanogaster
TTAACTGACTGCCCCCCCCCCCCCCCCTCTTGGACCAGGTGGGAATGCTTTGTATGCTAAATTAACCCAGGAATCTCAAGAGATTTGTCACCATTTTTTCTGGAAATCCTGCCTCAGGCAGTCCAGAGGGGTAGAGCCCTGAAAGACATTTAAAAATACCCATTTAAATGCCCTAGTTCTGTTTAGATACAAACTTCTTTCAACTTGGTTATCTTGTTTCAGTATCAGCTCAAGTTAGTGGCAAAATGTTCATTAACTTTGGGATGATGAGCGGTCCCTAGCTGTCGAAGCAGACCTGGCTGATGTCCACCTGCAACTGACCACTCTAATTTACCTTCTGAATAAGGAGGGTTGCAACTGATCAGTCATCAAAATGAATTCAAGTAAAAATGTAAACACAGCACAATCACTGAATATTTCACTACCAGGAAAAAATGAAGATCTTTGCACAGAATTAATTATTCAGTCTTTGAATTACGCTTTTTAGCAATTACTTCAGTCACAGCTGAAATGCACCCAAGCAGCACAGTAGTTTTAGGCAGGAAGTGAAGAAGAAAACTTTTTCCAGATGAAGCTGCAGGACCAATTTTGATAGTAATTATCTGAGGTTGGGTCAGCTCACTGGATGTTATTATCTGCTGCCAAACTAAAATTGAAATTTGTGAAAAATGAAACCTGTAATGATCCTAAGTGGTTAGACCCTAGTAATGGAAGTCATCCAGAAATACAGATCTTCCTGCTGCAGAAGCTATCATTTGGTGGCTTTTCTTCTGAGTGGTTCTGAATGGAAGAATTCCAGTTAAAGATTTATTAATACTATATGAATATAATTTTCCAGCACTGTTGACTCTCATCCTATCAGGAATCCTGCATGTATCCCATAACCACATAGGGTGCAGGTGTTAGAGGGGATGGCGGAAAGGAGAAGTATTCACCGAGTGATGCAATTGCAGATGTAAGTCCCTTAGTTCTGTGGAAGCTTATGTTTGTGGCAATAGTCCTACAACTGACTATAGAGCTTGTAGTAATTATCCTTTTAAATTACTTAAAAACCTAATGGGTTAGACTTGTAAAGGCTTTTTGCTATCATGCCTATTGAAAAGTCATGTTCACACTCTTCATTCTTGCTGTAGTCTCTTCAGGAATCCCATCATTTTTCTTGATGTGCGGTGTTCTATCTGAGATTTATCAGCTAATAGAAAAACAGGAGTATTGCTCCACTTTAATGTATAGACATAATCTTTATGCCCAGTCTGACTTGTTGCCTTTTTGAGCCAGTTGTACATAATATAAAATGGAGTTTTGGCTCTGAAGAACTGTGGTCACTCCTGTTGGCTGAGGTTTTTCAGCTAGGTATTCCTGCATACATGTAAAGCTTTGCATTTGTCTCAGATATATTTTAGATACTTAGATTCCAGTAGAGCCTCTTTTAGTTACCGTGTTGAGATAAACAGTGTGAGCTTTTAAATCCTCATTTCGGGCTGATTTCCCAGTTCTTTAATCATTGTTATGGTTCTCTACTAATCCTTGCTGATCCCAGTGATCCTGAGGTGAAGGCTGTTGTGATTTCTTGCACCTCTCAGTTCAGGAACTTGTGACCAGTGAAAAGAGATTGTATTTCAACACCTCTGCAATGTCAGTCTCATGCAATATCCCCAAGCCAGGAGTAGACAGTTGTAAATAGATAAGCCTTTGGATCTATTTGTGATGGAAATTGGCCCATCTTCCAAAAGGTCTTTGGAGCAACTCCTTGATTTTTATGCCAAGCATAATTCAACTAAATGATATGGTAACCTCAAATCATTCTAAACAAATTCCTCATAAAGTTTATTCAGAAGAGCTTCAGGATTTAGCTGTGTGTAATATTACTATTGAGTGATAGAGTGTGTTTCAACATGAACCAGAAATGTCTTACAAATACTAATACCTAAGAATCGGAGGAAGTCTTTGTTCATGGAATTCTCAGAGGTCTTGGCACACCTTGATTTATATTGAGCTGTCTTTCATGTATCTGATTCAGAAACTGCAGTAGATCAGAATTGGAGAAAGTACACCCAGGTTTCATCGCTGGCTTGTCAACAGAAGGAGAAGTGACATGACAATAACATGTCCCAGCATGTTTGGTAGGGATTCTTCACCCATGAAATTTATACTCCTTTGAAACACAGAAACTGTACAATTTCAAAGGAGCTTTGTAGGGCTCATGAAAATTAAATGCAGAAAATACGGAGCAAGTGGAAAATAAAGTAGCTTCCATATCACTTGGTGATTTGCTTTAAATGCACGAGGATGTTTTAGCTGAAGAACTAAACTCTGTTCATATTAAATAAAAGCGTACATGACTTTTCTGTGTTTTCATCCATTTTAAGCAAAGTTTTGGTACAAACATGTTTATTTGAATGAGTGTCTACCTGTACTTACAGAGGATTCTCAATAGCTTCTGATTTAGTAGCTGTACTAGCTGGTTAAACCTATAATTTACATTTAAACAAGTTTTTGAAAACAGATTACTGTGTTGGAAGCTACAGTTCACCAACAGGAATGATATGATTCATTTAACGTCACTGTTGATTTCTGCAATCAGCACTATCAAAGATCAGGTGGTGTCTAGTAGATATTTCGATATAGTTGTAGTAATGTGTTTATATATAGATTAAGATGTTTTCCAGAATAGTAATAGGTCCAAAAATATTTATAAAGTGTTTACGCTTTTATAATATTTATGAAAGCAGTGAATTTGGCATATCCATGTCAAAACAGAACTACATTTATTTAATTTAAATAAACGTTTTATTTGGCACAGCAACTCTACTGAGGGAAAACAGTGACCAGAGTTTTTAGATAAATTCTCCCTTTTGCAGTCCCCATACTGGTCCTTGGATCTCATTTCTAGATGTAGCCCTTAGGACTTTGCTTCAGCAGATCCCACCATGACCCAGAGCTGCAATAAAGAATGCAGTGACTCTTTCAAGTGGCCATTTGAAGGGGCAGAGTGAAGGTTGCTTCAGATTTTTTCCTGAAAATACATTTTCTAGCTTTTCAGACATAAAAATCTGAAGTACTCTAATTCTTCACTCCCTGTTTTTCAGATGCTTGGGTGACAGTGAACTTCACTATCTGGAAGCACAGAACACTGTCAATAACCTTAACTATGTTCATGATTGGTTTTGTCATTGAATGAAAAGGAAACCTTTTCCTCCACTCGTTCCCATATTACTGTTCCACTGTTACAGTAAAGTTATTTTCAATGATGGCCTTTAAGGTGCTGGTTTTGACTATCCCAGTTGTTGCTGTAGGAGTATGGCCAACAAATATCCAGGTATGGCAGCAGATGAAGTTACAGCTTTCCAAGAGCAGCAGGAAATCACTTGGGTCATTCATCATCTGCCACCAGTCACCAGTTTCTATAGTATTTTATAGTATTCAGATTAGTTCTTTAGCCAAGTTCTGAAATACCCTCAAGACAGACTGATTTATTTAAAACTTGTGTGCAAGTTCCTTAAAATACGTGATGGGCTGGAGGTGCACCAGCATAATCTTATCAGCATTCAGTATCCCTGGCTTTAGAAAAAAAGTAAGCAAATGCATGATAATGAGATGAGATAAAAATTCAATCAGAAGAATAAAATATTTTTGTGATTGTTTTATTCATTTTCTTTCTCACACAATTCCCTCTCCTAAAACACCCTGTCTTAAGCAGCCAGTTTTTGGCATATGTTCCAAAATATATAAAACCTGGCACACATGAGTGGAGCATTTTTAAATTACTAGTGAGGACTGGATATACTTTCACTTTAATCTGAATTGGAAATAACTCAAGTAAAGAATAACAATGTTGTCTGCAGAGATACTGATGTAAATAGAAAGATATTTCAGAGCATAGTCTTTTATTTTTGCTTTTTATTCATCACTGGTAAGGAACTGTAAATAACTTCACAAGGGATGTTGCTGATTAGAATTAGAAGAGAAGAAAATACAGAAGTTACAGAAAATTGGAAAAGTTCTGAAGAAGTTCCTCATTTACCCATTTCTTTCCGCTCTTCTTCTTCTAAAGAAAAGAATTAAAGTTAAAATTTCAATGAACATGTTTTTTCTTCTCTCCTAAGTTGGACTTTTTTCAATATTTTTTCTCTCCTGCTTTTTGTGGAAGTAAAAGAGGGGAGCTGCCAGTGAGCTGTGCTCTAAGTGTGTAGTCCAGCTCCTTCAGTAGGTCATTTTCTGTATATCCTTTTTGCTCTATTCGTACACATTGCTACGTGCTCCCACACCAGATTTGTTGGGAGGAGAGCTACCAACGGATGTCAGAATGAATGAGCCTGGCATGATTGACAAATAGATAGATATTGAACAGTTTGTTCTCACTCGTGGAACTGCGGCTTCCTCAATCTGAAGTTGCAGCCTTTGGGTGGGGAGGTCGTAGGTAGTTTCATAAAACTGTGGAAGAACTTTTCAGGGAAGTGCATCTTAATGATACTATGTCTGTTATGTTTTTATTCAGTATTAGCTAGAGACCACTACAAAGGATACACTGATATTTATCAGATATTTATATCAGATATATATTAACTACTAGATTTGGAATTATCTTACAGCCTGTTTTCTGTCAGCAGACTATGAAAAGCTTCCATGTGCTGTTTAAGCTTCACAAGATTGCTCTGAGGTAGATAAAACATGGAATTTTATCTTTCTTGAACACAAATATATTAGACGGTATATATATTGTATTTACTGAATCACAGGTTTTACTTTTTACAAAAAGTTAATGTACGTTTTTAGTCAGAGTTAGGATTTCTGCTTAATAAAGTTGCAGCCGGTATCTATTAGGTGCTTAAACTCCTTTCAAAACTTAACATGCTCATGTCATTTAGAGACCTTGTTTTTATATGTGTGCACATGTATAGACATGCACATGGTGTTACACTGCTTGTTTGGGCTCATTTGGACATCTGGCAAAGTTACAGCACAAAGCACTTGATTTCTCGTTTTAAGCTGGAACTCTCTTGGCAGTAAACTGAGGGATAGGGGCATAGAATGTGGTTCAGGCTACAACTAAACTCCAGAGTCATTGAATTGCTTGCTGTGCTCTTGGATGCTTCTTCTGATTGCTGAGATGGAGCTTTGGCCAGGCCACGCCATGGTTCCCTTCCAGCTCGTGTGCAAAATACTTGCCATGTAAAATGACAAGTAAATACCGTTTTCATCTTTGGCATTGACATGCAGAGGGATGTTCATCTGGGAGTCCCACATTCTACAAATTAGGCATAGTCTCTGAAAGAAAACACACTATTCGATGCTCTGCATACCAGGAATTGTCACAGGTCCCTTCTTCAGGGCAGTTGTTTCCTTGTGTAGCAGAAACTTCTGCTGTAGAAAGTTTGGTGTCATTGGTCATGGGGTGCTGAGGGACATGGTTTAGTGGTGGGCTTTGCAGTGTTAGGTTCATGTCCTTGCCTTTGTACCAAAGAATATTCTTTTGCATTCATAGCTTCAAAAATTGTAGAAAATGTTGATGTAGGGCCCCAAAATGTTTCTGTATGCTTTGTATTTCATTATGTTCCTTAAAGCAGCAGAACTGCAGGGTATAGACAAACTACATCGGCCATTCCTTTGCTAGAAGTGTCTGTAGAGTCCTTTTTATCGTTAGGGTCTTTCTCCCATCATTTTTAATAGCTTTGACCATGAACCAGTTATTAAACACAGAACATGCTTGGCTGTATAAATAACAAAACTCATATGGAGTATATCTTAGCTAACTGATACTAGGCAAAAGTAAAGCATCAGAGGAACATTTTTGATGTGCAAATACCTCGTTTTAATATTTCTCATTGTATTCCTGATCATTTTGATGAAGCTAATTTGAAAAACAGCCCTGAAATAATAAAGGAGAAGTCCAAGTAACGTATTAGTTCTCAATCATTTGCATATTCTAATGATACATTAAAAAGACGTACATATGTAAATGTACTCATAGAAGATTGAGGGAACGTTTTTATTTAGTTTCTATAAAATTCCACTTTCTGAACTTGTTGCAAATACAAAGCTACTTCTTCTGCAGTTTGAGCCAGAGTATTGGAATTTGTGTGCAATTACAGTGTTTAGGGATATTAACTGTTGTGATCTGCCAGAATTTCTGTAGTTACTGAAGGCCAAACTTGGCCATCCTTTGGTCTGGGTAAATTGTCTGCTGTGTACTGTATTTGTGATAACTCACCTACTTTTCTTTAAAATAATTGGAAACTTCGAAGCCTTCTCAGGTCCCTGTACTTCTCTTAAAATTCAGGTTGATGTTTTTATAATATTTATATTCTGCATGTCAGCTGTAGAGACAGCAAAAGTAACACTCATGTCCTACAAACATCTAAATTTTGTCCAAAGTGATCAAATTGTGTCCAGAAACAAATCATTTACCAAATTAACCTTTTGGACATTAGTTAAATTGTCCTCAAACTAATTACAAGTGTGGAATTTTTTATTATTTTTGAAGCAATGGTTAACTTGGTTATTTTGCTCTGAATAGAAAAAAGAAGTTTAAACTTTAGGAGTCTCAGTACGGAGAAGAATGCTAAATGGAGACAAATTCATATTCCGCATTTAGAGAGTGATCGTGTTCCTTCTCTGAAAGATCTGCATTTTGTATTCTCAGCTTTTTTTCAGCTGTAATATGCATAACTCTTCTCTCTAGTTCAGTTGAGCTCAGTGTAGGATACAAAAGAGACCAGAGGAAAAATTAGCTTTATGCCAGCTTTGCAGATCTCTAGTTGGAATTCATTTCAGTGGCTCTCATAAGAGAAAAATGAATATCATCTACATATTGCATAGGCTGTTCTGATATTAGCTATAGTTTAAAACTATTCAGAACATACTGTTTCCCCCCCACTCCCTGTATGATTTCTCTGCTACTTGCCTCTTGGGTGAATTTAGCAAAGACAGAAAGGGATGGTTTGCTCATCTTGAAGAACAGCAGCATTTCTAGAATTGCATGTGGAGCTCCCAGCATAGTGGAGAAGTGATCTTAAGTCCTTTAATTTTTAATCTATTGATTTTATATGTAGTCGCCCAGAAAGAAAGATCCAAATAATCTCTAACTAGTACTGTATTTGTTATCACTAATGTAGTAGAATTTACAGTTAAATGTATAGTGGCCAAATCCCATTTTGCATTAATGCACTGGTTTTCATCTAAAAAGAGAATATCAAATGTGCTAGGCAAGGATACACCTGGCCAATAATTTGTTGCTGCATGCACTGAGTGTGTGCATCACCTTAAATGTTATAAAAACCTATAGAACTGCCAAGAAGTTATGTCTTAGCATCATTCATGAAAGTTGCATCTTTATTTCTGGAGCTGTTCTCAGGGATTCCAGGCAGTGCTCAGTGGTGTGACATCCCTGGAAGTACCAGATAGTGAGACTGACAGATGACAACTGTAGGCACCAGAGATATTTGATGAATATATTGCAATTCCACAATGCTGGTGTATAACATGCAGTGCAAAATTACTCTAGCTGGAAATTCCTTGTAAATTCTAGATTCATAAGCATTTTAAAATAAAGCATAAATTAGCCTTAAACAATACGGAAAATATATCATACCCATTATTTTATCTTTTACCAATTACAACCAAAACCTGAGCCAAGTGTAACATAATACTAATTCTTCAAGAATCTTCCAGTTTAAGAGACTTAAAACTTTTCAGGATTTAAAGGTAAACCCTGCAAATGAGCAGAAAGTTATTTTCTGCTCATAGATGATTGTAGTTGGATTCATACTCATAAAAAGTATGTTTCATATATGGTATTTTCTTGCCCTTTCCCAATTATGTGCTGTAGAGACAGCTCATGAAGTTTTGTTAGAATCTTTTAATAACAATTGAAAATGCATTATATTGAAGTAGGTGTCTTAACAGCAGCTCCCTTCCATGAGTGCTGTAAATTTTAAACAGTGAATCTCTTTTTAGCTTTACATAATTTAGCAAAAACAATGCGATTGCAAATAGAGTTTAAGAGATAACCACTGACATTCGTGGGACATAGAGTCTCAATGCTTAGTCTCTGAATGTCTTCCATGTCAGAAATGCTGGCAATAATTTGATCTGTAGACGTCAGAATAGGAAGTAAGGCATTTCTGAAGATATTCTGGCCACTTTGAGGCTTCTTAATAACTGTGCTGTTTTACAGAACTATCCATACTTTTAGAAAGCTCTCAAAACATCCGAATAATGTGCCTTTTATTACAGACAAGGACATGTAAAAGAATAATTGATGGTTTTTCCTTATTATTATTTATCAGGCTAAAATGGCCAGGGTGTATTTCCATTTTGTCTAGAATAGGGTTTTTTTCCTCACTGTCTTAATGAATATCTAAGTTCGTAATTTTCTACTATTACACTTTTAGGGGACTATTAATTGAATTATACGCAACAGGGACTCCAACAGTTTGAATAGGACTACGTGGATTTGGGATGTGCCTCTTTATATGTATGTAACATTAAAAATCCCATTACATTTAGACCATACCAGGCAATTAGGCCACTACCTCTAGTCTGCTGTGTTATTTTTGTATTCTTTTCTAGTGTTTCTTGCTCTAGCTGTTGCAGAGTATAGCTTTAGGGGATGTGGAGTTTCTATAGATCTTTTGAAGAAATGAGCACAAATTTCAGATGCAACCTGTTACTACCTGTTCAACATGATTTCTGAGAGGCAAAAAGCCTGACTGTGCTTTACCACTTTGATTTGTGAATCAGTTATTTTTATCTATCTTAAGTAGTTTCATCAGCTTCGATTTCATATAATATACTGTGATACTGTGAAAATCTAAAAGCCTTGGTTATTAGCACCTAGTAAATGTTGACCAAGTACCATATTTATGTGTTATTCATAGTATTTAATTTTTAATATTTTTAACATATTATAAAAGGGCAAGAAAACACTCAATGGAAATTTTCTGGCTCATTAGTCCATCTTTGGCATGAGTCAGAAGACTTAAAGTCCAATTTAGTCAGTCTCTGGCGTAAAAAAGTTGAACTCATGGCATACAAAGAGGTGCATTAGTTTTAATTTGTCTGTGATGATAAGGGAGTTGGTATGTTCGCAGTTCTCTGTCCATTCATCAATAGAGAACCTCCACAACCCAGCATCTCCCCTCATTTTTCTTCCACAGAGGTGCTACAGCTTCATTTTGGACAAAGTATAAGTGATTGCATTTGGGCAGGACTTCTTGTAAGATCAGTTACAATTTTAATCAAAATGCCACGGGGGGTACAAATGTAACATGTGCAGAGAAGTTCTTAGCGTTGGAGGGATCCATTGCTCAAGAGCAGCTACAAATACACAGCCTCGTGCTGTTCTTGCTTACCTGACAATCACTGAAATAGTTATGTATAAGCATAAGGCCTCTTAATGATTGTGGTGGCTGGATCAGTTAAAAGATTTAGAAACCTGAAGATTTAGTTTGGTGCCCAACCTCTAACTCTTGGCCCTAGAGTGAAAGCCTGATATCCTGCATATAAAGGCCTAGGATAGGTGTAGTACATGGGGAGGGTTAAGTTAAGCCTGAGCAGGTTAAGTAAAGTACTTTTGATTCCAGTCACTAGACACTTTATCCCTGAAAGGGGAGATTAGGAGATTTTAAATTCCGTTCCTCTGTGTAGGAATCAGAGCTTGAATCAAGAATGTACACAAAGCTTCTCAAACTTCAAAGGAACATGGTGAAAACATGGGTAATATCACCTCTTAAGTAGGCAGCCTCCCTTACGTAAGGTTAATTCCACTAACTACTCTGTGAGGAGGATAACGTATGTACAAGAGCTGGCACCGGCCTAGGCTTGGAATAACCCAGTGTTAGAATTTGTTATTCAATTCCCTGTGCCTATGAGCCCCAGCTCCAAAACCCGTCCAGATGAGCATAGTCTGTTGGCTGTTTCACAACCACAGTCAAAGTTTTCAACAAATATTTTTATTGTTTCATCTTTAAAGATCTCAAATTTGGAGACTTTCATGCTTGTGTGTGAATTAATCTTTCTCACAGAGTGGGAATTCCAGGATCTCCTCTGTGCTGGGAAGTGCACCATTCTTCCACTGATTAGTTAATTATTCCCTTGGGCCTTCTCCAGCTGAGTACCCTGATATAAATGAATATAAACAGAATAGCTTCCACCAGGTGTCAGCCCCTTCAAATAATGAATAAGAAAATAAATTAAGGTGTTGTTACTGGTGTCGTTTTTTTAAAAGAAGACTGAGAGAAATATCTCTAGCAATTACATTGTTAAAATGGTGTTTAAATAGGCTGGACGTGTGGAGGGCTTTGCAATTTAGAATGGTTATATAAAAATAATGAAACTTGCTTTTTTCAGTCTTTGTTGAAATGGAATAATCAGCACTCTCCTGAACAAACCGTATTATTTTCCCATGTCTTTTCATTACTTGATTTGAAGTTATGATTCATATATTATGGTGATTCATAGCGTAGCCTTATGAAGCAGAGTTTTATTTTTAGAGTGTTACCTTAAATTAGTATGACTGTTATGTGATTTTGAGGTACAGTGATTTCAGTGGTTCTGCATCTACTTGTTAGAATTTAATGTGGTTATATATGACTTACTCTGACACTTCACGGTAGACTTTCCAGGGGGTCGGTGACTGCTGGATGTTAACCATGATACATTAGAGTCTTTAAAATCATGGATTATTTGGCCTAAAATGAAATGTACTTTACTGCTTAGCTGAGAAACATCTTTGCATCTGAGGTCTGTTATGCAGCAACAGGGCTTGTATTTCATACCTTCACCTTGCACTGTATCATCTCAGAGGCCTGGGGCAATGCTTTGGCGTATGGTAGAGCTCCTCACTTACTGTTGGGACATCAGATGGCACCAAAAGAGTTTGTCACGTAATTTACAGAAGGGAGGAAGCTCTTTGGAGTTATCTGCAATGTAGATGTAGATAGGATTAACTCTCAAAGACTGGGAGATGGAATTAAACTAGAATTCTTCAAGATGTGTGATATCAAAATTTCTTTCTTTCTTTTTCTTTCCTACAGGGTTTTTCAGGATTGGAAACTGAGTATCTGTGGCCAAAGGAAAATCTAAATCATCATGGATATTTTCCTCCTTATGTATCCTTGGGTCAAGCATGTGGAGCTAGGCTGTGTGTATATGCTGCAGGATTTTTGCAAAGAGGAGATTTTTCTGGACCAGACTGATAGGTCATGAAAAACACTCATATGAAGAACTCAAATTACTGGTAAGAAAGTTTTTTTTCTACCAATCCCACCCCTTCCCCCCCCCCCCCCCAATATTTTTTGGATCCAGTTGTATCACACCTCAAAAGAAAAAACCCAAACCAGCAAAAAAAGAAAAAAAAGATTGAGAAGGAGGCTCAGGGGAATCTCTGAAAATTTTCTTAATGCTTGAAATCTTATTTGAAGACTCTCTGGCTCCTGAGTATTTTTATAAAAGAGTAGTTCAAGACAATTTGTCAGTGTTATCAAGATGAAATACATGTTTTGATTTTAATAACTTTTTATGGAGCTTGTTATATATTGTGAAATATTGACTAGTTAGTGAAACTGATATTTAAGTCCCTTAAAAATTTCAGACTAAAAAATTCACCTAAATCTTTTCCTAAATTCATTTCAAGCATTTTTTCTTGTAGAGCTTTTATATTTTTCTTTGTGAGCAGATAATTGCTACTGTTGCCCTGCTACTCTTGGTGAAGTGGATATTATGAGCTTCAGTACAATCAATATCTAGAAATAGAGAAAAAATGCAAGGTTAGAGGATTTTTCTTCTTCTTAGACTAATTCGTCTCACCGTTAAAGTGTATGTATGGCTGACGTTTTGCTCTAGATGTAGTATCTGTATCTTAAAAGCTGTAACAGACACAAAAAGCTCCTGGAACATGAGGTCATGGGCTGTCATTTCCCTTAAAGGGCGGCAGTGTGTTTGTTTTATGAGGATAGTTTTCATCAGGGGACTTACAGCCTTTCTTCCTCCCCCTTCAAGGTTATGCTTTCCCTACAGAGCGTGTGTAAAGGCCTGCAGGTGATGGGTAGTACCAAGGGAAGCAGTTTCACTTGTAGTTATGACAGCCATGTGCTGTGTTGCTTTAAGAGTATGTCAAGTTTGTTTTCCAAAAGGGTCCTTGTTTCTTTGCTGTATTTGGTTTGGTGTTGAAGGACCCTGAATCCATGATCAGTGGAGCTGAGGATCGCGTTGGGATAGTGTGAGAGGTTTGTTTGAAATCCACGGGGCACGCCTTGCCGTATGGCTCAGTTCAGTTGCTTCTTTCTGCACACTAGAAGACATGTTGGAAGCTTGAATTTCATAGGTGAATACAATTATTTTTATGACCCCCTGGAGTGGGGTTTGTGCCAACAGAAGGTAGGTGCTTTTTCCATCACCGAGCTCCAGCGTCCCTTTGCTTTCCTCCCCTCACTGGGCACACTTATAAGTTTATAATCATAAGAGCGACAAGTTAAAAACCTCCAAGATGCAGCTGAGTGAGCCATATCAGAAAGATCTGTAAACCTGTGAAGTTGACACTGGTTCCAGTAAGCAATCCTCTGTTAGTAATACTGGTCTGTGTTAACCTGAGCACAGCAGTGTTCTGTTGAAGCAGTGTGGTTTCTAGATGCACATTGGTTCACCTGGCAATATATTGGATCATCACCAGAGCAAGCAAAAGGGAGTTTATATGGTGATGCAACAAGTGCAGTGCAAATATGCACTTTGTATATGCATCTGAAAATCCTGCTCGCTCACTGCAAGGAAATTGTTCCCCAGCTCGATTTAGATGTGACCATTTCCCGTAATACAGGCAGAATAGTTTGGTAAAGAGGAAAACCTGTTTTATGAGTATTCTGCGTATTCTGTATCGTATGCGCCTCATGCCACTTTAATAACTGAGACTGGGAATTTGGGGGGAGTGTCAACTCCTAAATGAAGTCAAGCCATGTATCTAGAAGGAGCAGTTAACCTGAGCACTGCTGGTGTTTGTAGCCCAATTGCTTACCCAGGAGTAAGGTAAACAGTCTTTTCCTATAACAGTGGAATTGCTTCAAGAATGCTTTTTCAAGCTTTTATTTATTGTATTCACCTCAGGATCATGAATAAAACAAACAGTAAAAGATGCAACGCTGTTCTCACAATAAGGTCAAATAATATAGAGTGAAATGTAACACTCTGCAGGAGGCCAGCACAAGTCATACACCCCAATTAAGCCATCAAAGTAGATTTAAGTGGAATTTATTTGGTGTATAAGATTTGAACTATGAGTTTCACCTTTAGAGAGGCAGTCTACAAAGAACAAATGCTGGGCTTGAACTTGTCCCCAAATAAATCAATGTTATCCTGCTGATACCACAGGAAAAAATGACTTCTAGAGTCAAGTCACTTGACTCTTGTTTGTAAATACCTATTTCTAAACCTTTGGAAAAGTATTTCAGCACAGAAAATAAGGTGAACACATTCCTATCTTGGCCTTACAGCTTATGTGAATTATTTATTTGGGGTTCTGGGTGGCTCGTTTCTTGCCCTTGCCATCTGTAGATTTAATGATTTATATTTCCACTGCAGAGTGTTACCCAGCATTGAATATGGAGTACAACAGCACGAGGCATAAGGAGATGGGTAGGCACAGGGAATGAAGAGCTTCTTGTCAACCATGTTCAAAGGGTGAATGAATACAGAACATAGTTTTTGCACCATCATCTGCTTATCTTTCTCTTTGAGTCCATGTTTAGACATTTCTAGTACACAGTAGAGACTACAATATCATTAAATTTTTATCTCCTGGTATATACAGAATTTGTAGGCTCTGTGTAAACAAGAATTCCCAATACACTGTCTATATTAAAAGTCTCTATGATATTTCTTAAAGACTTGCTTAGGAAACAGTCGTGTTTTTGTATATGCCGACTCTATATATTGACACTGAGATTCTGTATTTCTGATCACTTTGTTGTTTGTTGCTTTTTTTTCCCAAATAATATAATTATTAGTTGAGCCTAATGCCTTAGATAAACCTTTGTTTCTCCTTCAGATCAACAAAATAAATGATAACTCCGCTCCCTTCTGTATTAAGATGTTCAGCTTAATAGAAAATGTGGAAAACACCTACATAACCTCAGCTTCTTGTTAAGCTTGTTTAATTAGTGTTTAGTGGAATATGTCTAAAAGGAAGTAACAAGCAAATTAATCTAGTTTGAAAATTCTGAGTTTTCTATATGTGTTGTATGTAGAATTTGGATAGTGATGTAAAATCCCCATCTGCATTTGCTCATTCGTGATCATGGGAGGAGCCTTGTCTTTAGTGGAGCTGGGCATGAGGATATTTCTTTCTCATCTCATATTGAAACAAAAGCTGGAGGTTTTTTTTTGATGGAGCTTACCTGCTTGCTTGAAAGAACTATATGTGGTTCAGTATAACATTTAAATATCTCACTAAATCATTTCATATTTATGTATTTTTTGTATATTTTTTTTTAGTGCTGCAATAAACTTGGCCCTTAAAATGTGTGGGTTTGCTCAAATACAGTTTTAGAACATCAGCCTTTTGTGGACAGAGTTCACCATGAAAGGAACTGTCAACGATGAACCTGCAGTTTGTTACTGCAGGGAACCAATAAATAAGAATTCAAGCTTGTCAACATTTAGCTGTAGGAAATTTGAAGACATTCAAGCTTTAATGTCACAAACATTCATAGAGTGCTGAGAGAGCTGTCAAAATGTCTTTAATGACACCACTTAATGGGAGCAGATAAATGTAGAATGGGACCCAGGGCCTATACCTGAGGAGTGCCATAAACAACTCTGTCAATACAGGGAAAAATATAGATCACGGGAATCATACTCTGAGTGGAATGAATGTGCTATCAGAATTAAAATGCTGCAAGTGTAGCCTGGGAAGCTGCCAGGAGTTTCATTAGCCACAGGGAATTCTACCCATTCCGATTGGTCATATGTATCAATAAACAGGTTAAATAAGAAATTCATTAAACAAGAATGTAAGACCACTGTTGGTGGCTCTCCTCCAGGTCTCAGGTGAAATCTTTGGAAATGGCCTTTTCACAACAAGTATTCCTAAGTTTCATGCGGTGTGTAAGGTAGCACAAGGTGACTGTGGTTGCAGAACAAGTCACACGCATCTCCTGTCTTGGAAAAGTTATGATCTTCTCTTTTCCATTGAAATATAAGCTTATAGGCATGTTTGCTTTGCCTAGACGAGGACACAGAACACATCTCACTGAACAGAGACCCCAGGGATGTCCCACAGCAGTACATGGCTTGGTGAGACCAGAGTGCTCATCTTCCAGGATTCAGACCTGCGCTTTGATCAGAAGCTTGATTGTATTAAAATACGGCAAATCCTGCAGTTTCTATATTGCATCTTGTTGCATTGCATATTGTTTAGTTTTGCTTCTAATGTGGAATTGTTAATTTAAACTCTCTGATTATTATGTGCAAATACTTATGTAGGTTAAGTTTTAGAAATTAACTCCTCTTATCCAGGAGATGCTTCTAATTATCCATTTTTAATAATCCTCAGTGGAACAGGTATCATTTTAAAAAAAGCACATTAATCGTGAGTGACCTATAATTGTAAGTAGAAGTAAATAAACTTGCACTAATGAGCTAGTGACATTTCAGGACATTTGTGCTAAAAGGAATACAGCATTATGAAACACTATGTCACAAAGGTGAAACACTATGTCACAAAGGTGAAACACAACAGAACTACTCAAATGCTTTTCCGTAATGAAAAAGATTGTATTTGTCGCTGATTTTTTCTGCCAGTCCTGTTTGTTGCAAGACAAATTGTTGCATGTGCTCTAGGTTACAGGAAGAGCAAACTGTACTTCTGGCTGCGAAATGAAATTAAGCACTGGGTGAACGCAAGCAGTCTCCCTCTTCGCTCTGTGCGTTCATTCTGGAGAAGTATTTGATGAGAACTGAAGCGCAGGCAGCTCAGCTAACTATTGAAGGTATAATTAATGTTAAGGTTGTGATTAAGTCATTGATACAGGTGAACTTTTAGCAACATGCTCAGAAACTCTAGTGATTAGAAATGGATTGCAGAATGTAACTCCAAATACTGACCACTGGAGCATTTCCATGGCTGCAGCTCCTTTCAGTGGCCTTTCACCAGTGCAGATTGGGAGTAACTCTGCAGAGAATTAGGTTTGAAAAGCTGAATTTTATTCAGTTAATAAGCTGATGCTTATAAATGTGTTACAGTAGCTATAGAAGGAAACAAATATCCTTAAAAAATACTACAGTGACATGTCAAAGACCTTTTCAGTGAGAATCTTTCTATTTCCTTTTCTAATTTGAATATAAAACTAAGAATTTGAAATTTAATTTGAAACTAAACTAATGGATGTTACATAAATTAGATAAAGTTAATTTTACAAGTATTTTTTTGTTAATTGAAAACTAGATGTATAATTACAAATTTTGAAAAGGAAACCAAGAGATAGAAATCACTGAAGGTGAATATACTGCAATGGGTGAGTAACGTTACTTCCAGAGGATAGGGAAGAAGTTGTAGGTCATTGAGGGTTTTCAGTCCAATTAACTACCTCAGGTTTATTTCTCAGAATCCTGAAGAAGCCATGTGCTTTTTGAGTCTGTGAGTGTGTTGTATCCCAATATATGTTTGTCAGCATTGTTCTCGTATTATTTATTTCATATTTTATGAAATGCTTTCTAGTACAGAGTTAACGTACCACATGGAGATTTTCCTAGGTATCTTACTTTAACACTGCAGGAGTCCTCTTACCTCTCTGTGTAGCCCACATTTTGTGTCCTGTTATTGTCATTGGGAGTTACGTGTGAGTTTGGAAGCAAAATACATCGAGGGGAAGAACACGTGAAACTAATCTTTACCACCAGTCCTGCTTCTAAGGCAAGATTCCACAGATGCATGTATTTTACAGGGCAGGATCATCACTGTGTAAAAAAACAATAAATGTCCAGTGCGTGTATAATGTAGTGCCGGATAGTGCAGTGCGCTTAGCATTATTAGTAAATCATAGTATTTTATGATAAGCACATGGCTCATTCATCTGGCTTTTTTATAGTGCAGCTTCTGCAAAGCTGCCCAAGTTAATTCTGATATGGAAAGCCTGTGTGAAAAGAGAAGCATTTCATTAAGAATACATTAAAAGGAAACTGAAGTTACAAAAATACACCAGTAATGAATCTCCACAATTAATGGCCCAAATTAATGAAGGTTTCTCAATTCAGGAATGAAATAAGAGCTTCTAGAATACTTGTTCACAGATATCTAGCTTTCAGTCCCAGAAAAATGAGGATTAATTTATGTTCTTTTTGATGGATCAATGTTGTTTGGCACAATTTGTAAAGTTCCTTTCTCCTCTCCAGTTCTTATATATAGCATCAGACCTGTATGCTGAGAGCTATGAGAGGAAATAGTGAGTGAAAGGAATACTGCATACATTATTCCTGTCCTAGTGAAATATCCTCTGCATCTGCAGATTCAGTTAGTTTGGAAAAAGCGGGAAGTGCTTGGATAGCAGAGTTTTTTCAGATGTTTTTTACGTTGAAGTTCAAGATGCATAGCCTGGCTTCAGTACCCCTGTACAGAGTAGACTGAAATGCATCTTCTATGAAAGTTCATTCATTTTGCATTATTCTTGAATAAGTTTTATCATGTGAATACATTTTAGGTTCTTTTAAAGCAGGAAGACAAATACAGGACAGGTATATTTAAAGGAATTCCACATCAGACTGACGTTGCTGGAAAATAATCTTGCTGATAATATAACGTTTTATTTAAAAAAATCATAATGCTTCTGAGTAATAGGTTTAAATACAGTTTCTTTAGATCTTGGCCAGAAGGATAGGTTCTGCACAGCTGGCAAAGATGCCGTGTTTGGTCTTTCACGTTTGTCTGTCTCCTCATATGTCATTTACCTTCAGGTGATAAGGTTGGATATTTACGTTTCTTAGAAGCGTTGCACAGGTGGGGATGCCAAACACCGTCGGTACCTGCCAACTCTTAGCAAGGCGTTCAGTGTCATTATAGTATGAGATAGTAAAAAGTTGACATTTCTGCAGCAGAGACACGCTGATACCAAATTCAAACTTTCAAAGTACTATGGGGAGAGAAAAATCTTCTAGGGCTTCCTCTTTACTTGTAGTTCTCAGCAATGCCAAAGGCATTCCAGAGGAAGAGCTGGTTCTGTAGTCTGCAGAGGCTAGTGGAAGCTCAAGAGTGTGTGAAGTTGTGAGTGACCATTGTTAAAAAAACTCTTAGTGCCAGAACTGGAATAGCATCAGGACTTTGATGGGGATGCTGCCCCAGCAGCTCTTTTTTTTCCCTTGTTGTTGATAGCATAGTATTAGAGGACACTGTCTCTGCTTTCCCTGTTTCCGATGGGACAGAACAGCGCTTGGGCTGGTTCATGATACCCGGTGTTTTTGTAAAATCACTATTTTAAGCTTGGTATTCTCGCCAAATTCCTTTCTCTGTCAGTCGCTGGGTAGGTATTCTCATTATCAACTTTAGCCTAGTGCTGCTGAATGTACTGCTCTGGTGACTGGGTATCAGGAACCTGTCTCTGAACTAATTTTTAGAGAAAAAAATTGGTACTGTGTGAGTAAAGCTGCACATTATGGCTGAGCCTGCTGAAAAGGGAAATCCATCTCCTCCCACCCTTACCTTCATGCTGGCTTTGTGGCTTGTTGGACCATTTTTTAGCCAATTCTGTTTGCTATACCTAGCAGAAAGGCATTAATTTTTTTTATTTACTGGTTTATTTCTACTGCTGTAGAAGGCTTTAAGTTACGTAGAACTGCATCAAAAGACCAGACCATGTTATCTAGTTGTTTATCAGAGCACATCTGGGTAAAAACTGTGGAGATACTGGCTCTGCTAGAATTAGTGACTTCTGTCTGTATCTTTTTAGTTTCCTGTATGACTTTTTTTTTTTTTTAATCAGCTATTTCCTACTGCATTTTCATTTTCTTCGTGCTAAGGTCCCATCTACCAAATGCTGCTGTCCTCTTTTTTAAGGGAGCTTGGGCCAATACTCTGTCTGTGTTTTCTCTTACAGTATGTACGTGTATATGCTTTCTTTCCTCTGGGCCCACTTGTGGCTCCTGGGCACATAACTAGCTTCTCAGTACTTCTGTCACTTCCAGCGTGTGAGCTTCAGGCATAGCCCAGCTCCTGGAAGGGATTAATCTGGCGAGTTCCCCTGACAGGCAACGTGACTGCTGTAGCAGAATGGGGACACAAGTTCCCCACCCTCAGCTTCTGAAGCCCTTTAGCCTTTCTCAAAGGAGAATAGTTGCAGAAAACATGAACACTCAGGCTAATATATTCTGTTCCTCAGGAGGAATAACTACAGCAAGCCCAGCTAGAGCATCGTGCCATGTAATAATACACCCGTGGAGAGGTATGCAGTGGCTGGAGAAGGGCGTGCTTCCCTGCTGGGGAGTCCTGCTTGACCACGGTATCAGGCAAAGCTTAACGGAGCTGCCTTGCAGCAAGTTACTATCACATTCTCTTTGTTACTGTCTTTCTAGATACTGAGTCGTTTGATGTTTGTCTCTACTTAGAACTACCTGATTTGTCTCTGGAAGAGTGTGTGTGTATATATATGTCTATTGAACATATACATTAAAATATTATAGATGTATGTATAAGATTACATTGTAAAGATATAAATGAGATGTGTTAAATATAGGTACAAATATTTAGTAACATTTTTTATAATTACAAAATCCAAACTGACTACTTTCTCTCCTTGGCCACTTGTTAGAATGAACTCATCCTGTGCCATTTTTTTCTCCGTTTCGTGCGGGCTCTACCGTGGAAATGTATTTTGAGAGATTTTCATTATTTCAGATGCACAAGGAAAGACTAATCAGCTCATGTTAGAAGACTAACAGCATTCAAATGCAACAACAGATGGCATTAGGGATATTGCTTGAACAGGGAGTTCAAGATGAGGCTCCAAACTCCACGTGTGTTTCTGCCTAGGTTGCAGGATGTGCCTCTTGATGTACAGCTGCTTTCGTAGCAGATCCCACTTCTATTTAGGCAGGTGCAAAACTAAACATGATGAACAGGAAACCAAAATGAATATTGATTGGAATATCAAAACATGGTCTTGCTTGCCAGTTATTAGTGTATGAAATGTTTACATTGAACGATATTAACTGTGTTACTCTAAGGAGAGCTGGCAATTGCCCGTTCATTATTGGTGTCAGCTGACAACTGAGTTCATTTTGCTGTCAACTTACACGTATCCTAACTTTGCAAAACCAAACAATTGGAATTACAATTCTCTGCACCAAGCATCAAGGTCAAGAAAATATTTCCTTTTATTTTGTTTTCAGAATATCATCTAAAATGCTCTGCGTGTGTACAAGAACAAGGGGAGGAAATAAATATTCTCTGCTGAGGTTGAAACAGAAAGAACCCACGGGGTCCTTACCTTTGAGAAGGCTTTGACACTGCTGGTTTTCACAGTAGGCAGCTGGTGTTTGGCAGAGACAGCCATTTGTCTCTTTGTTGTTTCCTTAAGATCTTGACATTTTTAGACTTTTGAAAATGTTCCTTTATTAGCTGTTCTGTACAGACCTCTAAGTATGTGGCCACTAAATTTTGAATTATGTCCTCCAGCCTCAACCTGCTCCAAGCCCTCGACACATACTTGAATGGACGAATAGGTACAGTACCTGGGCGTGTTGTACCGTTGTCAAAGATTGATCAGTCAAGCTACCCCCACTCTTGAACTGCATGAGCTGTGTAGACACATTGTTGTTTGTACCTCATTGTATGGGAATTAAAATGGATATAGAGAAATCTCTCAGCTTTGAACACCGACTGTGATGTTTGACCAATGCAGTTTGGATTGAAGTGGAGTTTAAAGGAATAGAAATATCTCCCAGAGTGCTTCATAGGTCGGGGTGAGTTGAGGTTAAATGGACCTGTAGTGGAAGATTGGATTTGGAAGCTGGGATGAAAGAGGTTGAACACTGAAGCTTAGGAGCGAAAATACCTTTTCTCCTAGATTCCATGAAAAGATACACTGGAATTTTGTTTGGTGAAAAATGTTACCATAGCTCAGAATTCTTATTCCAATTTGGACTAGAGTAAAAATGCGGATTTGAGAATTCTAAGCTTTTGCCTCCTCCACCAGAGCCCTTAATTACAGGTTTCCTGACTGTTTCTTAGCCAAATCAAGGAGGGCTGGCACGACATGGAAACACAGAGTGTTCGTCTTGGAGAAAGTGTCACTAATGAGAGAGCTAACTGCAAGTCTAACGTCTGGTCCAAAAACAAAGATTAACAGCGTATTTGGGAAAGACTAGGGGCAGACTATGTGAAATGATGTGTTCTGCAGGTCCCTCAGTGAGACAACTTGAACTCTTTAATCTAATATTGCTGTATCAAGCACGATCAGATTCAGGTCAACCTCAACATGGAGTTAGAGGTAGTGTATGTTATCTTATAATGGAGTATTAAAGTTTGTACACCTGATCTAGGCAAGTAACTGATCTTTATTACTACAGTTTGAGTTGCTTCAGTATTCACTGTCTTTGAAAGTCAACCTGCTGATTTTTGATACGAGTGTACATGCTGAAATTTTAGGCTCACCTGTAAGGATAGGTTGGTGCAAGGGTATTTTCATGAAGCTACAAGAATTTTGAGTGCCTGAGGATATAGTCAGATTTGCTACGAATACAATAATAAATCAAAATTACCAATGCTAAAATAACTGTAAGATGCTTTGAGCATTAAACCCTTTATTACAGTTTCTGTCAGTAATTCTTATACACTTTTATTCTTAAAGCATTAACTAAGGTCAACTCAATTGTTAAATGAGTCTCTTGCTGAAAGCACACATTTTCTTTTACAGTGGTGCTGAAACATTGGCTGTCATTTATCTGGTTCTCTTCAATATCATCGCCCCAGTCTCTGAATATTTTCCAAGCATATGTTATATACTCCTATGAATCAGAAGCTCTATGACGGTGGAATGATTAAGAGATGAAAGTTAACGTTTTTGATACATTTCACATTTGAACTGGTTACAAAGGTATGTCCCTTTCCTAATGAAGAAAAATTGTCAAAATTAAAAATGTTTTTAAATGCATGAAATTCAGTGAGAATTCCTCTGAACAATATCTGGAGATTTTTAACTATTTCAAAACTTCATTTTCTAAACGGCATCATTTTGCTGTGTTTTTAGAGGTTTTAGTATACGGATTTATATATGCTTGAAAAACATATTTTAAAATTTTTCTAAGCTGTTTCATAAGGTCATATGTATATATGCATCACATGAAATACATCCATAATATGCCATAATACAATAGTATATATATTGTAGTATTTAATTTTATGTTTCACTTTTATCCTAGAAGGTATTACAACACTTCATCAGATCAGTTTGGAATGAAATCTCTCTTAATGCTGTTATTTCGGTTAGGTTTATTCCTACCCAGTCACTCTGAATATACTAGAAACAACAGTCTTGTTTAAGGAAGAACTCCAGCATAGATTGTCCTTTTTACTCAGATAAACATATATTTACTTCTATATATCCATGGGTGCACCAGCCTGCTACTTTGCATTAACCTGGCTCTGTCAGAAGGCCTCTGGTCAGTGTGATTCCTGAGGAAATTAGTTCCAGAAATCACCTCCAGGCATATGCTTTTCTATATTATTTACTTCACATATTCGTCTGCTAAGCATTTGCTCTTTATTAACTTCTTTAAAACATTAATATGCCTTATTGTAAGTGCGTGTAATTAATACACATAGTAGATATACATCAGATTTATATTAGAACTGTATATTGTAGCACTAAGTATATGTTTTGCTAATTTTACTTGCATAATAGATGTCTTATTCCACAGTTTAGCAGGCAAATGGTAGACTTTCACAAATAGTAGCAGTTTTTCCTTTTCCTTTAACCACTAAATAATATAACTCCAGCTTTTCTAAGTAATAGATTTCCATAGATCTACATACCAATAACAAACTTCGTTTACGTGAGGGCAGCGCCAAAAATTGCCTGCTACTTCTGTAAGCCTAGCAAAACCTGAGCTAGTTCAACAAAGGGCAGCTGCAATACAGAACAGCTTGAAAGATGTCTGAAAGATACTCGCTTCTTGCTGCTCTGAATGGGTGACTGTAATGAAAAAGCTTGACCTTTAATTCAAAGTGTTCCTATTTGTGTTGGTATGAAATGACTTGATACTTAAAAGAAAAAAAAAAGCTTAAATTAAGGCATGAAATTTAAAAATAAAACTTTTCTGCAGCCGTTTTATGTGAATGAAGTATAGCTGAAAATACTCAATGTATTTTTTCTCAGTTTTCAAAGCAAATAGGAGGATGTCAATGATTCCCATAATGTGTAAATTCTAAATTTCATACAAATCTACTCAGAAACCAGAGCGGAGCATTTCAGCATGTGATGGGTGATCATTAAGCCTGTTGAGTGACCTCTAAGTGTCATAGTTGGGAGCTCACTACAATTCTGAGAGCAATGTTTGAAAACTAATTTGCTGAATTTGAAAATTTGTTTTTTTACTTCATTTCCCAAAGTTGCAAATGAAGAAGCTTTGGAGCTGACTATTAATTGCCTTAACCACTAGTTCGTCACTCTTACCTTGATGTGTTTTCATAGGTGGGTGGGAAGCTGGGTTATGAAATTTGCAATCATACTTCATGGAGCTGAATAGTCTTGCTCTTAAAGAGGTGCAGCTTATTTCAGTGATGCTTTTCGTTTTTTTCACCAGTGTAAAGTTAGGCTCTGAACAGTGACAGATTCTGGATTATGCAGGCAGCTATTATGGCCCATTTTTTGCTATAGCCCATATTTTACTTGTCTTATATCAGTAATTTTCACCGTATCTTCTGATTTCTGGAGAGACCATATGGGCAGAAACATAATGATTTGTCTAATGTAATTTTTTTCCTTTTTTTATTTTCTTTTAATATTTGCCTTTTTTTTTGTTGTTCAGTTTTTCACTGAATAAAATAAAATGGAAAGGACAGGAAAGAAAAGAAGATAACAGATCCAAGGAAAACCTGGAAAGAGCTGTGCAGGGTAAAGATAAGAACTCATGTTTTCTTCTTTATTAATATTTTAAATTCAGTTCCCACTACATCAGCAAGGTATATCTTGGTAATCACTTGTAGATCCAGGTAGGAATGGTAGGATCATAGAAAACAGGCCTATTTAAGATGTTTGCTCCAAGGAAAGAACCATGAAATTCCCTCCCTTCTCTCTTCTTCTGCCATAGGAACTCTGCTTTGTTGTCATGACTCACTGTGGAGCTATTCAAGTGACAACAGCTCGGGTATACACAGGCATAGTTTGACTGGTGACGGGTATTTTTCAGAAGAGCTTACATCTTAGCTGAATTTTGCCATCTCATTCTCTGAGGCATATTATCTCTCCTACGTGCATAATATGTCTGCTGAAACGCAGGTACTCTACAGAAGCTTTGTTTTAATTGTCGTCTCATTCTCAGTTGGCTAAACACAGCACTGCATAATAAAATCACTGCTGCATGAGTGCTGTTGTGCTGACCAAAGATGTCATTCTTGAAAGAACTCTTCACTTCAATAGGAAGTTTCTGCTCAAGAGCAAAAAATCCTGGGGCAGAAAAAAAACAAGAGAAAAAATCTTTACTTTTAATTACCTTGAAAACAGGCTTCTCAAAGCTTCACTTTTCCCAGCAGCCTGCCCACTAAGCAGTCGACAAGTACAGCACAGACAAAAAGCGGTTCTCTGACTGAAACAGTTACTAGCCAGATGAGAGAAAAGCCCTAATGCAAGCACAGGTAGTGTGTCCCAGTAGCATTTCCTTGAATCTACACCAAAGCCACTTTCCACTACAACCGTAATATATAGATTTTTGACACGGAAGTGATTTTTGATGGAGGTGACAGTATCATATAGCTTTCCTGCTCTTTTATCAGCATAGCAATCGAGCTGTCTTCTCTCAAGAAAAAGGGAAAAATGCCAAGGGAAATAAAATGAGCTAGGCAAACTTTTTACATTTGGACTGATGAGCTGTATGCCCTTGTTTGGAAAATTTAAGGCACTACAAGCCCAGAAGCCTTTTTGCCGCTGCAGAGTTTTAAATGATAACGCAAAGGCTTTTGTGAGATTGCTCACAATTTACTCTTAATAAAACCAGTTCCGTTGTGAGTTTAACAAGTGCTTGTACTGTGTGTTCTGTAGCAATACTGTAGAGACGTCTTAGATTTTGATGGCAGAAATCTCATCGCTGTGGCTCTGTGGTTTTGCTTTGCTTTTGGAGGTTTTGAACAGTGATTTGACAGAGAATGTAAGGGAAGGATACTCAATAAGTTAATCCTGGGGGAACCTCTGGTTACAGGCACTTTAGGAAAAGAGATTTGGGAAAAGTTCAGATGTAATTCATATCTAATGTTTCAAACTTGTCCATCTTATTAACTGAATTTTAAATTTAATTAAATCTCAGTATCTGAGCATCAGATGCTTTCCCTGGACATTTCAGACTGATACTACAAATACGAATTTTGTGCAGACATTTTCTCGATTCACTGGTATGCTGGGGATGGAAGAATTTTAGCTGAAATGAACAGAACTAGGTTGAATTTGCCCTATACCTGTTCCTAGCCATCTGGATTAATTTCTCTCATCTGATAATGAGCCCCCATCATCATTTATTCCCCTAGTAGATTTTTGGACTGATTCTCAACCCTGCAATCTCTCATATTGCCTGAAGAGTTTACAAAGATAGCCTGGAAGGTAGCTGCAAAACATTCTCATTACTTTAATGAGTTTGTGACCAGTGGTCCAGGCTATCAGCCCTACATTTAATTAAGGTAGCACAAGCTGTGTAACTACCAAATGTCTAGGCAAAGGTCAACAATCTCTTCCAGGCTCCAGCATTCTTGTAATTGTTGTTAGGACTGAAGGGAGGCTCTAAAAAGACAGAAACTCAGCTCAACTCAGGGCTTTTTAGGGATATTGTGGTCCTGTTCCTTTTCCCCTGTTAACCTTGAGCTGGCTCAGAGAGCTAACTGCCTCCTCCCATCACTGTTGGGGGAGTTATTTAGCTATGCAGCTCTGTGAACAAGTTAATGGCCCCTTCATATACATTCAGGTGTCAGGACTGGGACAGGGGTGGGCCTTCACTGGTAATGGAGAGGGAGAAAGAACAGACTATCTCAGACTTAGATTATTTTAAGCATCTGTAGAGCAGCACCTTTCAGCCCTCCTTTCTAGCAAGGGTGTGACTAATGCAGAGTTTTTGAAAAATCTTGATGTGAATGTTTTACCATCTTCTCTTTCTCCAGCTTTTTCTCCTGTTACGTCCTGAGGCAAATTCAGCAGAGGAGGAGTGGATACCCCTGCCCAGTCTGCTACCACGTAAAAGGAGTGCTTTCAGTGCTGAAGTAAGTAGGGTTTCTTCTTCAATACTTGAATTATTTTCTTCCTCATGAACAAGAACCACTTTGTCAGTAGGAAGATGGGGAAGCAGTCTTTACTTAGACCATAGAAGCTCTCTAGGAAACTGAATTCCATTTCAAACATTATTTCCAGTATTTTACACTAATTGAATAAGTGTTGAATGATCAAGACCATTATACAAAAGGCTATAGCTTTGTTCTGATATCAGAGGTTGCAGAAGAGAGGTAATTAACATCTGCCAGTGTAAAGGCAGGCATGGGTTTTATTACAGGCATTACTTTCTGAGGACTGGAATGACTTTGACCTCAAAATGTTAATCTTACTGAACTCCAGAGCAAATATCGAATGTCAGGAAAATCCAAATAGATGTGTAGACTCTGAGTACTTAAATTAGTCTACCTTTAAACAGAAAGGGGTTTACGACTTATTAACAGAGCTGTCCCTCAACTCTAATACGAACAGAAATGGTTATTCGAGGTTCTGTGGTTGGCTGATAGAGAAATAAGAGCAGAGAAGGGTGATAACCTTCCATATTGATGTGTGAACTACTGTTCAGAGTCTAGCTGCCTAGGGCAGAACAGTTATCTTCCTTTCAATTGATACATCTCGCCAGAGCCAGAAGACGACACTTAAGACACCTGAGGTCTGTGCTGCCTATCCCCCATTTATCCATTTCTCTTATCGGGAGAGTTGTAACGCTGCTCTGCCTGAGCTGGGTCCACAGCTGCCCAGAGGTTTTACATAGAGCTGAGCCTGTGGCACGGCCCCTGTACCTGGGTGATGAGCGATAGGTTTTCGTATACAATAACCAACTATACTATAAACTAGTCAGCCACAGCTTGAGGAGAGCGTAACAGTAAGATTTAAAAGGAGGCAACTAGCCCTGTTCAGAGAGAAATATTTTTTTGGAAAAGATCAGATTACGTGAAGTGAACATTGGTAGAAATCACTTTATAATCTCTGGTAGCTTGATTTCAGTGGCTTTGTATGCTTCTATAATGCCTGGTGGGATTCAGCTGGCTAGTACGTTTTGGTTTTCTTCAAGGAAGTACCTATTATTTGTAGTATTTTGTTTAATATACGTGGAACAAGTGTAAAACTACTTAACAATAAAAGCATTTGGTTTTGAATTACATCTTCAAAAACTATGTGAATTTCCTCTTTGTGGGTGCAGATAGAAAACATCTTCCCTAAAGAATGAAATCTACTTCATGAAAGTACAAAGAGAGAACTGGAGTTTTACCTGCTTATGGTAATTGATCTTAGCCGCTTGGGGATGCACTTTCAAAAGGCAGCATAACTAGATATTTCCCTAATGCTGAAATACTATTACACAAATCTGTTTCTAATGTGTTTGGGATCTTTTCATGCTGTTCACTGTAAAGCTCTTCCTGTTTCTTTGCTGCTGCTTGCCCCCTGCTGTTTTTGCTATTGTGCTCCGAAAGAAAACTTCAGCAACCATGTTTCTTTGATTTTAGATATATATTTTTATATATATATACAAACAGAGGTACTCATGTACCTGTGTATAAATATATGAAATCAGAGTGTATACTATAAATAATTTTGTATGTAAGCTTCTTTTCATTCGATAAAGGGTCCTGTGAAGAAGGAATGGGAAATCATTGATCCTTGGTTTAAAATTAAATAAGATTTTCCTGAACTTAATATAACAAGGAACCATAAACCAACCAGAAGAACCTAAATGCATTAGTACAGGAGTGCCGTGTGGTAATCTCTTGAAGGTTGACATTAAAAAAGAAGGAAACCTGTTTTTCAACGAAGTGGGAATGCTTTTTCCTAGAGTATCAGTTTTTAAGAGAAAGGAGGACTTTGCTGTGTTCAAAAAACTACACAGATACAGTTCTGTGACTTGTGGCATTCCCACTAGGAAGGTTTGCTTTTGTTAAAGAAAAAAGAAAATGGTCTTTTTGCTGTTTTGTATTGATTTGTCGGCTAAGTAAACTCTTTTAGTAAACCCATTAGCAATGCCAGAGTGATCTTTTGCTTTGGAGTACTTGCAAAAAACTTACAGTTGGTTTTGCAGTTCCAGTTTGTGACCCCGGCATACAAATCTTTGTTCTAACACTATAGGCTCTATCCTTCTTGGGACCCAAACATATCACATCTAGGGCAGCGTGGGTAGAACAAACAGGTTTGTCCATTGGCTGCAAATCTCTAGACAGTTTAAGTTTTTGAGAGGAAAAAGCATTTAGAGAGGACCGTGTAGTATCTCCTTCGTTTTTTTCCATTCCAGTTTTTATGCTTTACTATGAGAACATGATCTCTTGAATAATACTGCTCAGTTCACCAGTAGCAGGTCACGTGCCTTCGTTCTGAAGAAACCAAAGCAATATGTATGCCTCAAGAGCAGCTGTTGGAGATGGGAGTTTGTAGAAGCAGTCCTGCTCTGTGCAGTTGTGGTCAGCCCCAGTGCCTAATTCCCAACGCTCTTCTGGTCCTTGAATTCCTGTAGAGCACCCTGAGAGCTCCCTTGACACGGGTCCACTGCTGTTCTCATGCATGCACATGGAAAAGGGCTGTGAAAATAACTTCATGACTTATGACATTCTGCTGTTGCATATCTTGAATAGTAACTTATGAATAATTATTTGTCAGATACGATCGATTGTCTACTCTTGTGGACATAAGAACTTTCTGATTTGTTCTTAACGTCCTGTGTGATGGAAATATGCAACTTTATTTTAAAAACACACATACTAGATAGAGTGTATTATTAGAGAAGTGGCCAAAGCTCATAACTATCTTTACAGGGTGACAAGGAACGTTTCATGTGAGCCTCTGGATAAGAAAGTGCTCTCATGAGGGAATGCGGGGTGGGATGAGCAAGAGGGGAACCATGCCACTCAGTGATATGAAATCTAAAATTTATTTGCTAAGTGGGATGGGTTGAGTCAGTAAAGAACAACTTCTGTTCTTTCCGTTTGAAGGTTTCTATTCCGTTACACTCATACACTTTACATCCATGGTGTTAAAGGCCCCTGTCCCTCTGGTGCAGGTCAGACAAGCTTCATAGACACAGGGCAACAGGACGCGGAGTTCGGCATACCTCAGTGCTAGCTGGTGGGCCGACCTCTGCATCGTGGTTACATGTTAAGCTCATATTTCTCCATGATGTAAGGTGTTTATATATGGAGCTGGGTAATTCCATCTTCTTTTGAAATATTTAAGAAATATTTCGTGGGAAAATTTGGAACTGGCATAATTTGAGATGAACATTGGCTCTGGATCCTGAAGCTAGCTTTAAACATAGAAATAGCAGACATGTTCCTTTACAATTCTTTTACACTACTTAAAAAAAAATAAAGGCTGGTCAGGTAATCTGTTCTGGTTTCAGATTATTTTTTTTTTAACATTATATCTAGCCTGGGAGGCAAGCATTCTAAGTGAAGTCTTTCCATCAAATCCCTTGAGAATTTCTTTTTTTTTCTTCTTAGCCTGATTTTGTCTTTCATGGAAGATGAGATTTCTGTGAACAATCACATGTGTTAATGGAGTGAGAACTAGAAGACAGTTACTGGTACGATACACAAAAAATGCATTAAGATTTGAACATAAACCTGCAGGAAGGAGGTGACTCATCCTTTAGTCACCTTGTGTTGAACTTTTGCCAGGATTCAGTGTTGCAAAGCACAACACACAAGTTCAGCTGATGTCTGGAGACACTCAGTGGGAGCAGCAACTTTTAATTCTAGATTTCCTGTCTTTGGTGGGTTTTAGTCTGACCACTTATGTTATTTTAATGGAGACATTTCTATCTAATTTCCTTTGTTTCTTTTGAAACCATTAAAAAAAAAACAGAAAGGAGTGATATGAATAATGTATTATGCCTGAGACTTCTTCAAACGTGATCAATGTTAATGGGATCATTGAGACTCCTCTCTAGAGATCAAAATTACTCTTTAGAGCTGCTACAGATCATGTTTTCCCTGAATGCTAAGTATGAAGCATAGTACACTGTGGTTCACTTGTGTTATCAGTGTCGATGATGCTTTAGCAGCTAGAGCATTGACACTCAGGACTACCCATTGTAATGCAAACCTTTTTTTCCCATTGAATAAAACAAAATTGCTCCTTTTTTTTTAAACAAATACTGTCTTACATGGTAGAAAGCTGTGGAATATTTAATTGGCTTTGAAACGGAGAAATTGAAAAGTTCAAAATAATTCTACTTGCAGATTTTGCAGTATTATATAATGTTAATTAACGTACCTTCATAAAATGTCAGAAGACAGTATACAAGCAATACAAGGGGTGATGCATTTCTGAGGCAGCTCAGCAAGCCGTGCTAGATCATAACTTTTTCAAGACAGAGGTTTGTCTCTCCTGAGTGGCTACAATACCTTTAAATTTTGAAAATTAACGTTGGAAGTCAACAGGAATGACAGAAGATGTTTTGGACGTTCGTAAAGCATGAGGATCAGAACAGGTGCCTTCTCCATGGTTTCGGTGAAATATCTGTGTGTATCTTCCTTGGCATTGTTGAAGAGGTTTTCAATCTTGTTACCTTCATTTTTCAAATGGGGACGTATAACGTGAGTAACTGCACATGTAATAATCAGTTTTGAATTAAGAATGAAGTAGAGATACCATTTAATCATCTAAGGTGTCTTTCCTAGGAATAGCCATCAATTACACTTATGTAGATCATCTATCACTTGGCCAATGAAATTTGCCCTGCTTTATGGAGGATTACCTTTAAATATGCCAGAGTCTAGACTGGTATATCAGGGCATTTGTAACGGTGTCCTAAACCCAACTTGAAAAGAGTGTAAGAGGAAGAAGGTGAAAGTTCCCACAGCAGAGGGATAAAGACGTTGGAAATACTCTCTGCCAGTCTGCCACATAGGCCAGTATATTGAATTTTGATGGGCATTTCTGGTGACAGAAATCTGCAAGGAGAAGCCTTCAGAAAGATCTTAGGAAGCCCCAAAGCATGTGCCTGGGGCGTGTGTGTGTGTACAGCAGCGCTGCAAAGGACTGGAAGAAAGCAGTGGTATGAGCCTCATACATATCCACCGGATCGGTGTTTTTCTCCTGTTTACCATCCACAGTGTATATAAAATATTTTTATGGCCAAATGTCTTCTTGCTATAGAAAAGCCCCAAAAGTTTATATTCATCTTGCAGTGTTGCAGTAGTTTAGAGGTTTTTGAAGCTGAGTGTTATTTCATGCCCGTCTCTTTTAATGAGAGCATTTTTTTTCAGGGCTGGGCTGGCTGGGAAGCTGAGACGTGGAGGCTGAGCAGCACTGAGCAGTTTCCATTTGAAATGAGACTGTTGACAAAAGTTTAAGGGAATTGAAATGAAGTCTGAAATATCCTTCCTGCCTTCACCAGGATGTTTGGAAGCCCTAGGGTGCTACAGACTGTGAAAGATTAGTAATTAGAGGCTCACCTTCTGTATACTAATGAAAGGCTCAGAACTCAAGCTTTTAACATTGAAGGGATTGCTACATCCTGAATTTTTTACTTTGAGGTTTTTAGAAAAACTAACAGTGTCAGAGGGCATATCTAGCAAGTTATACAGAGAAGGTGACAGTATTGTTTAAGCACTTAGGGTTTCAACGCGTGCTGTGCAAATCACTTCCAGCGTGCTTTGGACCCAGTTGGCAGCAGCAGGGCTGGACCAGCACTGGGCAGCTTCCTGAGGCCCTGCCAGTCACGCAGGGATGGTGGGCTGGGGGTTCCTGTGGGTGCCTGTTACTGGCTCTTCTGTCTATAAATATCATGTCCCATTTATCAGGAGATTGAATTGGGACAACTTTTCTTTAAACATGAATTGGTACAAACCCTCTCCGTTCTCATGGAATGACTGGATAGCCTTTCTTCACTGAATTTTAGGCTTCTTCTGTAGGATTTGATAACAGTGAAAGAAAGTCTCATACAGCACCTGTCTGTCCTATATATCAATGTTTTGAATTTGAAAAAAAAAAAACCCTCTTCTGTTTTCCTTTGGCTATTTTCATAAAAAGAAGTAAATGATTCAGTTAAAAAGAATTCAACTGGGTGTCAGTCAGCTCGATCTATTTATGTATTTGTTATGGACTGTTGTGACATTTCTAGCCTTATTTCATTTTGACCTACAGTATACTGAAATACAATATTTTACCTCTAAAAACTAAGACTAGATATATGAAATACCCAGTCTACCCCTAACATCAGAAGGGTTTTCCCTCATCAAATACAGGTATACAGGTGTCAGAGAATAAATTGATAACTGAGTACAATATTCTAGGTTCTGTTCTCAAACATGTATTCAAGCACTGTCATTTCAAGAGCTAGTGTTTCTGAAATGCAGATCAAAACAAAATTACCATGGAAGTGACTGTTTTGATTGGAACATACATTTCTTCTTCTACAGGAGAATGTCATGGTCTCAGATGTTGTCTAGAAAAGCTTTCTCCGCAATGCAAACATGGAATCTGTTACAAAGGCAGTAAGTGTGCTGCCCTGTAGATAAACATTTCTCATGGACAACTGCATTCTAGTACATTCTTGTGTATCTGTCTGGAGACTGAATCCAGCTAAATATGGGAAGAAAAGAGGGCTGGCATTTTTTTCCCTTAAGAGCCAGTAAGTCAGTAGGTGGTGTGACCTTACCTTTCATTTTTTGCTGGCCGCAATAAATGGTTAGGCATGTGATAGGAAATAATTTTTTCGAACCAAAGATGTGCAATAACTTGCTTCTTCCTAATTGTCAGCAAAACTGAAAATCCTGTGTGTTTCTATTCTTCTGCTGGGTGCGGTAGAGAGGAATGCCACCCTTGACTCAGGGTAAATTACAGGACTTTACGGTATCCCAGATTTAACAGGTGTTTGAAAGATACATCAAACCATTCACACTGTGCATGGGAGGAGCAGCAATTCATCTAAAGGTGGCAAATCTGAGACGTGACAGGTATTAAAAAGGAAAGGCAAAGTGCAGAACCACATTTTTATTCTGCTGCCTTTCCACGCAGGTCATGAGAGGCAGTCCGTTCATTCCCTCAGTACATCACCAAGTTAAATACATGCACAACCACATTCTAGGCCACTCTTTCTCCTTTTTAATTTTATGTCAATCAGCAATCATTGAGATAGTCTAAATCCTTCCACAACTGAGTGTTCATCTAAATTAAAATGCACTGTATATTGTCTAACGTCTGAGTGTCTCAAACTCTTGTGGTATGGATAATGCCATAGACAGGAGGCTGTATTTCTAGAGTAGCTGGCTTCCCCTCTTCCTCTGCAGCACTGCCTTCAGATGGTAGAGGTCCAAATCTTTTTTCATTTGTATTAAGGAAGAAAGGAAAAAAAAAAAAGGGGGCAGAGGGAGCGATGGTGGAATATGACTGTGAAAGTTAATGGATTTAATCACATTCATATCGGTTAGATGCAGTGGAATGAAAAGGACAATTTGTGTAAGCAAAGAATTAGCTTTGGTATTTTCTGAATAACATCAGCAGTTTGAAGACAAAGAGGCAAATAGTCTGTGCTACTCAATTTTCACTTTTCAGAGCTAGCATTCCAAATGTGGCAGGCTGGGGAGTGCTGCAAAGATCCAGGAAGAAGACTAAAATTTAAGCTAGCTGTGCGGTACCGAGCAGTGTCGAAGGAGGAAACGCCCTTAGTGATCTTAATAATGTGGTGGTCTTACCAAGGACTCCTGAGTATTTCCTTAAGGCTCAAGCATGAAACACTTTTGTCCACCCCTTCTTACAATCACACTCTAACTGTAGGTTTTAGCAGTTCAAGGCTTCAGAGAACAATCAAATTGTGAAAAGTTGTTTCTCCTGAATCAAAGGCAGGAAATTCTAAAAGCTGCCTTGGAAATGGCTTTCTTCCCTGGGAGATTTCAAGGTTGCTTCAGTAGGGTTAAAGGAGCATTTCCCTAGTGTCCGAGACAACAGAACCATCTTAGCCCTGGCTTTAGCCTTTTAGCCTTTGTTTGAAACGAGACCTGTAGATCAAAATTTAAGAAGGGAATAATTACTATCACTGAAGGCAATCATATGAGAGTTGTAATAGAATTTTCTGAACGCTATAAATTATATCGGATATTATTACCTCAGAACACAGTCCATGAAGAACTTTTCAGGAAGAATCAAAATTAATTTATAAAATCTGTAATTAAAGTGTTGAGGATTAAATCAGTGCTTGAGGTCCTCTATGATTGCATTATCCTTCTCTTAGGTTTTTGCATAATATTCAGATGACTCTTTTCTTTCCTTAAATATTGCTGTCAAAAAGAGAGAAAAAAATCTAATCGATTAATTCTTCTTTCTGTCTTCCCTGGTATTTTCCTCATGTTTCTGTAAAATTAGGGCCCATGGTAACTGTCTTCTCTCTGTTTGAAAAGTTTAAAGTGTTATTTATGAAGAAGAGAATTAGTAAGCTGCAAATAAGCAAAATGAGATGACTTTATCTATCAACTATTTAATAATTTAGAAGATCTATGTTTCATAGAGGGTGCTGGTTAGAAACCTGGCTGGAAGAACCTGGAACAAGAGGTGGGAAGTGGGTAAATGCTTTCTGGATGATTGCTAACTGAGCATACTGCTCTGCGTGTCTTGTCCTTCAGTTTTATCATTGTGATGAACCCATTTTTGTTGAAAACGTATTTCAGCAGGCTTCTATAATTGTGTGCACCCAGGAGTAGCTTATGATATGCTAATTAATAATTAATACCGCCTGTCAAGGTGGATGGGCTGCATAGCACCCTGAAGAGACTACAAGGAAGGAAGTCACTGCAGAGAGCCCCAAACTGGATGTTCTACTGTCCTCACTGTTAAGTGATACCACGATATCCCCTTTGCTGATTGTCGGCGATACAAACCCTCCTCGCTCCCTGAGCTTGAGTTAAATTGAATCTAAGCGGGTTTTGAGTTGAACAACTTTTGGAATTTTTAGTTCCAGAATCATTAATCGGGATATACTATACTGAGCTTTTATGGCTGGGGAATGTTTGATTTCAGAGGTACCACTCCACACTTTAGGCTGCATTATCTGATGCCCAGACACCAAAAGATACTCAGAAATTCCATTTTAACTGGGTGTTTAACACCTTTCAAGCATGTCAGTGACTTTGATTGTCAGGGCTCTGTGATCAGCACCTTTGAGAACAGTGCACAATGCCTTCTATTTCTGATGTAAAAAGCGTTAGAATGGGAGTAAATTGCTCTTGCTGTTTTTGCATATGGTTCGTTATTTCTGTGCTTCCCTCCCTTTCTTATTGCAGCCAAAACCTTTCCAAAGGGATGAAAGGAATGGTGAGTGGCATCTTGTGGCTCTCAGCTTTACCACATGAATGACTCAAGCATTAGGAATGTTAGTGCCCTAACAGTTGGCAGTCTCCCACCTCAAAGAGTGAGCAATTCAGTATAATAGGCTGAGCAGCCTCCGCTACCATTGTGTCTGGGATTTTGCCTGAACTGTTAAATCTAGGACTTTCAGGTGGCACTTCATGCTGCTGCTGCCTCTGGGCCAGTCATGCGCATGAGTAATTTGTATAAACCACCCTTTACAAGCTTGAAAGGAGTTGTGGTCCTGCAAGATTAGGACAGATGAGCGCAGCTCTGTCTAGTTGTCATTGTCGACTGTTTTAAAAAATATCCAGTGTATATGCACAACTAAAATAGGACAGGACAAATTGTGCTAAATAAAATGATTTTGTATCGCTGCTTCAATTTCCATTTTAATTTTACATAAAATAGAATACAATAGAGTTGTCTTAATGAACTTTACAAATGTGTTGTCAGCGGTAAATTTCCATAGTTCAGCAAAACCACTTTACTAAGTACAGACTATTTCTGACAATGCCATTTAGACAGAACTTAGTACTTTCATCTTACCCGTACAGACACGTTTAATTCTGGTCAGGAGTATTACTGGCTGTAGGCTTTTCAGAGGCAGAATGACAATGCGGGGAAGATGGTCTGTGCAAAACTACATCAGCCTCGGTCCCCTACCAACTCCAGCATCATGTCAGTACCAAAGAATTTAGAGTGGGGGTGGGTTATACAAACAGCCCTGGATTGAAATATTTCTAATAAATTTCTTTTGGATTTTGGCAAATCTACTTTTGTGTTAGCAGATTCATGAAGTTAGATTGCTACCATGAGTGTACGCTCTTTTCATGATCTTTTACGTCGTCTCTTTTCCTGTTTTACAGTGGATTTTAGCCTAACTTTGGTAAAGAATGTAGATGTTTGCTTATCTTTATTTCTGTAAACCAAGCAGCAAACCCAAATGTTGTTTTTAATATAATGAAGCCATCATCTAGCTTCTCTGTAAACTGTAAGGAGGTGAATAGTCTTGAGAAGGTGATATTCTCCATCCAGTGCATCTAAGGGAGTACTTATATTTAAATTTTGTTTCATCCTCTTAGTGTGGATTCATGCCATTACCAAATGGTAAACAAAAACAGATGTCAGGCTCACTTTAGAAAAAGTGGTGAGCTTGCAGTTAGATATTGAAGTAAACTACTTCTGAGAGCAACGTTTTGATATACTTCTGTCCATTGCTTTTAAATGAGTATTTTAATTTTGGAAATGCCTTTAGTGCCCTTAACTGTTCACAGAAGAAAGTAGCCAAAAAGAAGAAGAAGAAGAAAAAAAAGGTGGAAATATCAAAGCTGTGAGGATGAAGAAATTTGAGAATGTCTGGTTAGTTAATGATATTTGTTTATTAAGAAGTGAAAAGAACATCTGGCCATTAAAATAAGATGAGCAGGCTATGGAATACATTTATATAAATAAGCCTAGCTTAAAAAGCAGAACAGTTGTGTGCTTTGCTACTAAACAGATTTTGCGGCAGTACAGCAACCTTGCCAAGATATTAAGTAAATGAAAGCCAACAATCAAGTCTTTAAGTACATACCTTAATGTCATAAGAGTATTACGGGCTTACAGTGGAAGAAAGCTTATGAAAGTACTGACCTTCATCTATACTCTGTAAGACATTCAGGTCAGTTAAAATAAGACTTTTTGTATTATCAGAAGACAATACCTCAGAACAAAAGAATGGTGTGAATGCCAATATTGACGCAGAAGTTTATAATATGGTCTTTCATTATTCATGAACTCATAATACAGTAGTCTTCTAGCAGGAGATATGAGGCATTCTCAGATACAAAAAGCATTCTCTAAGAGCACAGTCAGTGGAACAGAGTTCATGCTTGTAATGGAACTAGCATTCTTCCCATTAATATAGAAGCAAAATGTTTACCAGTTTAATGCTGTGTGGCAAAAAAGTCTCATTTTCCTGGATAACTCTTCTCAGGTGCTAAGTAAACAGAACTGTCAATATTGAGTTTGTGGCTACCTTAATACTCTGTAGCAGGCTACCCTTGAGTGCTTTCAGACACTCTGCATCTGGTATCCCAGGTAGCCCTCCATGTGTTCAGTGCACATGGCCTGAAGCTTGGAAATTTAATGGCATCACCATGGCCCTGAACACAGTCATGGTAGCTGCTGAGAAACAAGTCACAAAGGCTTACTTACCTTGTTATCTGGTGGGGTTATCTCCTCTAAGGGGCTGGAGGGAACTTCCTAACAGTGGCAAACTCTATCTCTTTATAATGAATGAAGCAAGTTATGCTTCCAGTGATGGGTCTGCAGAGATTTGGATACCTGATGTACTTGGCGGTCTTAATGACTCGGTCTCTCAGTAGTATTGCACTTCCTGCACATGTGCTTTTCCTTTGGACTAAAGAAATCCTATTATATCAAAAACAGCGAGGTACTTGAAGCAAACACAGTCTGAAGGAAACATTTTTCGTTAAAGAAATAACTTTCCTTAAAGCAACTGACACGGTGATGAAAGCCTCAAACTTTAAATAGTCCATAGTTACACCTAAAATCACTGTTGATTTTATGGGTTTGGTAAATGGCTAACAACTAAAGAGAAAAATCTGGAATAATCTGCAGCTGACAAATACTGAAGTTAATATCTGGTTGATGCTCTGGTAGAGTACACACAAAAGCATGTACTGCAATTTTCTTATTAATTGAGAGCAATGAAGGATGCTTTCTATTATGTCAAAGTGTTTAAATAATAAAATTAATAACCATGTATTTTAATGCAAGGTCTGAATCCTGTTCATCTTACTTACCTCACTGGGTCTACTTGTGTGAGTAGGTGAGTAAGCAGCAATGAGAAGGATTTTTGAGAAACTGAGCAGTTGAGTGGAATTAGAAGTATGTTAATTCATAGAAAACTAATAACATTCAGGTTTCTTGTTCTACTGTGTTCCGTAATGCAAATTTATCTATCAAAGAGAGGAATGTAGTGCAATTAAAAAGTGATTAAGAAAGCAAACAAAAACTTCTGCTATCAAATTACATCACCATCCCACCAAACATTTAAATTAGGCTTCCAAGGCTCCTCTCAGTTGAAGCCATTCTCAAATTCTAAGTGTATGGGCTAAGAATAGAGAGCTGAAAATCAGTGGGTCGTTTCAAACAATCAGGAGTCTTCTCAAACACATAATTCAATCTTTCTGATTTAAGTGTATCTCCGATTATGTTGAGTTTTGTAGTAGATTTTTCTATACCGTGCCATTTCCTGAAAAACTGTAACTTACCCGAAGATTGTTAAAGGGACAGTCATTGTAGTGGTTCTTCATGTTATCCTTAAACTGAAAACACTTGAGACTAGCTTTCAAGGATGAAGCTTCAGAGTTGGAGACTAAGAGCCATGACTATATATCTGTTACGGAGCCTGATTCTAAGTTTATGGAATGGCAGGATATATGGCAAAAAAAAGCACGAGATATTCTTCCTGTTTTGTTGTGAATCTGGGGTCCTAGCTATGGCAGCCACACAGAATCACTGATTATATTGGAAAACTTGTTAATTCTTCATCTTTTTTCTTCTGCCATGAAGGATTGAAATTTTTATGTTTAGATTTGATTTTTGAGCTGGTTAGTTAGCCAATAATTAAGATTTCAATTATAAAGCAACACAATTAAGTTACTCTAAAAATATATACTCTGTATCAATTTTAGTATTTCCCAGGCTGTATTTGGAGCAAATCAGTTGTTGGGATTCAAGGCCTAATCCAAAGGGCACAGAAATAAATGAAATTATTGCTCGTGAGTACAGGTAGTGATAGTCTCCTACTGCCTGGCAATATTGCTTCTTGCTGCTATTGGATATGACAAAGTGAGATCGGTTAATGGGTGCTCGCATCCAAATGTATTGAAGAAAAAACTGCTGCTCCCATTTGTAATATTAAGAATATCGTCTAAATATTAGTCCAGGACTGGAGCAAAACCGTATCCTGTTTACTTACAGAGAAGGACTAGCAAAACGTTGCCCTAAAATGCTTCTGAAGCTGTGCTTCAGTTGTCCTGTAAACCTTAACGCAAAAGTCCTGATCATCTCTTCTAAAGATTCATTTCTCTCTTTCTGTTCAGGCCCTACCATCTTTTCTAACAGAGTCAATAAAACCGTCTAAAAGAATGGAGGTTATTGAGTGAAAAGAAACAAATTGACAAAAGAATTATGCTGCTAGAATATACTTGAGAGATTGAAGCTTTAAATTAATTCCAGAGAATTTGAAGAATCAGGGCTAACAATAACAGAAATGCAGAAAGGATGAAAAGGGGTAAATTTGAAAAAGTGGAAGAATGTAATGATAAAAAATGACTTGTGAAGAGATTTCGGTTGTGTATAGAGAGCAAAATTAATCTGATCCAAGTCAATTGGTTTTATATGAAAGGAAAAAACCCTTCACCTTGACATAACCCTCTTATGAATGAATCTGTATTTCAATGCGAAAATGCTATGGAAGTGTCATGAGTAAAATAGGTACAAACGGAAGGAAATTGCTGTGCCAGGAATTCCTCCTCCCCGTACCTGCTACCGTCAGTCCTTCCCGGAGCTGTCACAGCTATCCTGTCTGCAGTCAGTTCTCCACAGGAGAAAAGCTTTGGGTTTGCTGATGAGAATATTTTCATTCATTTCACGGTAAAAACTTAAACGTGTCCACATAGATTAATCCAGCAATTAAAGACCAAAGCGGGGAAAAAAAGAGAGATGTTTGCAAGCTTGAGTTTGAAAGGGCACTTAAAAAATGGAGCATTTAACATTCTGATGGAGAATTTATTATATCTCATGACGTTTAAAGAAAAAGCAAGAATAGAAAACAAATTCTGTTGTTTTGTTTGTTGTTTGTTCCTGTTTGTTGAAGGCAAGAGACAGTAAGTGAAATCCAAAGGATAAACAGAAAAAAACCCTACTAGCTCAATTTAGGAAACTGTGCAATAAGATTTAAGGCATTTTAAAGGCAGGGTTGTCTTTGGGTTGTTTGGTTTGGTTTTTCACCCCTAAATGCCACCTGGATGGTTGATTTGTCATTAGAACTTTGAAGAAATAAAGGGTGCAGTAATTATTTTAAGTAGCTTTTTGGTACTTTTGCTGTTTATCATGTACTTAGCACAATTCAAGTCTTGATCTTTCATCTGAATGCATGAATAACATTAACACAAATATTAATAGCCTTTGCACATCTGTGAAGCTTTGTGCTTGCTTGGCCCAAATATATCTGTCTAAATGTCTGATGTGCTTGCACCTACTCGCAGTAGTACTGAACTCTTCCATGTAATGGTTGGTGCAGTCAGGAGCGCAGTGTCCCTGTGAGGCAGGGAATTGCTATCGCTGTTATTAAGCAACTAGAAAAAGGCTGAGCAAAAACAGATTTGCCCAGGCTTGTGATGAGGAACAAAAAGCAAATCTTGGTTCGCTGTGAGCCAAGTTCGCTCGGGCTTCTTCCTGCACAGTTAATACTCAAAAATTATCTCTTTTCCTCGGAAAGCTGTTTTTTTAGAGGTCAATTTAACTTTAATTTAGTGAATTCTAGTTTAGTTTGGAGTATGAAGTCAATACTGTTTCTGGACGTTAAAGATACAGGGTAAGAGTAAACCTGAAAATAGAAGTGCCAGACTGTTTGAACAGCAATAGCATGGTCTCACTGGGTTTCACTGGGATTTGAACATGATTTACCTTGTGCTCTTTTGAAGGTACATTACATTTTTGAGCGTAGATGTTCCAAAATATGCTGTATATGTGTTATATTAGTAGAGAATGGTTAGCGTGACTTCCTGATTCTGTCTCACACTAGAGATAGCCAAAAGTCAGGAGTTGTAGTCAGGAGTTGTATGTTGAGGGAATCTCTCATCTTCCTACATGAATTTCATCCCAACAATTACAACAGCATTCTCACCTAAGCTTCTATGAAATGGCAATTAGCAGAAAATGGTATTTTAGAAAAGACCAGCGTGCGGTGCTTTGAAATGGTTTCCACATTTTTTAAGTGTACGGGAGGCAGGAAAGCTTTCAGAGAAGAAACTGAGCTTAAGCAGTGAGCTGTGTTTAATCAGCCAGTGGGTGTTGTGGTTACTGAAGCTGTGGTTACATAAAAATGAGAAAAAAACTCTTTTACTGTGAGTGTGATCGGACGCTGGAATAAGTTGCCCAGGGAGTCTGCAGAGTCTCCATCCTTTCGACATGCTCGAAACCTGCCCAGACATGGCCCTGGGCGATCTGCTCTCGCTGTTCTGAGCAGCGAGCGTCTGCTCCCTTCCTAGAGAAGTCAAGCTACACATGCTGCTTTTCATTTTCTTCTTCTGTTGTGAGCAAGGGTGATTTCATATGGAAAAATGTTTCTCCCTACCCTTGCATAACCGGCCTGCAGGTGCCCAGTGAGAGGTAGATGCAGAAGATCAGTGCACTATGCACCACATATATTCTGTAACAGAAATCCCTATAGAATCAAAGCAGTTTTATTTGGCTAGATAGGAGATTATGGAAATTCTCTGTATCAAGTGGCGTTTTATATTCTCTGGATTCCAGTATTTCTGGAATTTGAGGAATGTTCGGGTGAGCACCATTCTTGGCATGGCATGTTACCAAAACTTCATTGCATAGTTCTTCTCTTATGCCAGGTTGGGGTAGTTTCATCTTCCATGCATGCCTCTTACACTGCATGTGCTATTTTCCCTGATTTTACTCTGATTTTTAATTGAATTCATTCTGACATTATCCTGATGCAGCCCAAATGATTAGCTCCTGTGAGGGTACTCCTCCTTTACAGTGCGGCACAGGAGAGCAGATTGCTCTCTGGTTGTTACGGTCCTTCTGTTAGTGGCTCTTCTGCTGTTCATTGTACAGCTTCTTGTAAAAAATCCCCTTTTTAGCCTCCACATAGTGAACATGTTTTCTGTGCTAAGTTGAACAAATCCTATTCTGTTTCTCTGTTTATTTTGTACATTTTCATTAAGTATCTTATAAAGATATCACTCTGAATTAAATTAAGTATATAACATCAAATGTTAATTGTTTATTCTTCAAACTGCACTTGTTCTTTTAAATAAAAGACGACGATGCCATGTTGAGGATCCTGTCCTGTCTATATATCCCTAGCAATTTTCACATCAGTGATTAAGGGATTAGCTTGAAACCACAAACACATGCCTCAAGCCAAAACATATCACGGTGGATTCTGTGATCCTTACAAGTAATACAGGGCCATTCTTTTGTTTATTTGAGGCGTGATTATAGAGCAGCTCGTAATAAATGAGTCTTCTGCTGTTTTTCCCAGAATTACAGCCGTCTGTTCAGACCTGCTCCAAGCTCTTTCACAGTACACTGTGCTTTTTGGGATTCAAAGTGCCTCATATTCAACAACAGGGAATTTCTACACCTCTTTCAGTATTCAGTACTACTTGGAGTAGTACTATTTCAGGCTCCGCTCTCACCCAGATCCAGGGTGGTATGTTACACAGGTTGCTATTAATCCTCAGCGTGTCTCCATTGTTAAACAGACCAAGAGTAGTTCAGTCGGTATTGGTCTGGACATCAACCTGGTGAGCTTCCTCTAATGATTTCACTGTATCTACGTTACAGCACAGCCTTGCATTAGTAAAGCTCCTCTCTTGCTGTGAATTGCAGCTTACTCAGTTATACCAGTGACAGCTGTGTGAAGCTCCTCCTGGACTCTGCTCCTGGCTGCTGAAGGGCAGCTCCAGCAGGTACAAACAGTAGCCACCGGTTCCTCTTTTGGAATACTTCCAGGAGACAATGTTTTTATCGGATCATTCTCTCTCCTCCCAAGGGGAGACCTTCACGTCTTGGTCTCAGTATGTAAGGCTGCGTACTCAGCTGTCCTGTTCTTTGGGTAGGGAATGAGCGGGGATCTGCTTCTCAGTGCAATGACTGTGACGTGCTCCAAATAGCTCCCTTAAACTGTTGTACTCAAACCAAGAGAGTGAAGACACAAAAGACAAAGCTAATAAAAGGGGAGAAAAATCTGTACGGACAGAATTTGTATCTTTTAACAGGATAGGGTCGATAGGTTACAGGCTCCTGTATTTGCATTATATGGGGCAGTGCGTGGCTGTGAATAACTCACCAGTTTGAAATCTCTAAGTATAAACAAGGTATAGGCAATAACTAATATGACACCTTGGTCGAGTTTTTGTTGTTAAAACCTGACCTAAGAATGATTTCATCTGTTTATACTTTGAGTTTAGATGAGAAAAATCCTACCTATGAAATAAATCTCAGCAAACTCTTTTGAGTTTGCATAGGCAAAGAATGGCAACTCTGCAGCGTCGATGTGCAGCTTCTTTTGAGCTTTAGCTGCTCAAAGAGAAAAAAAGGACAAGTTTTTATTTCCTTCGAATCTCAAGCACCTTTGAAAATCCCCAGGTCACAAACAGGGAGAAGAATGGAATTTAGCCATATGTAGGGAGAAGAATAGAGCTTACAATGTAAATTTTGATGAAAATACCTTTGTGAAGGCAAGAAATGATAATTACAGCCTGTAAGGATTACATAGCTGGAGGGATTTGGCTAATAGTTATAAAACTGAACAAATAGGCCTCTCTCTGTCACATTTTCAGACTACTTTTTTTAATCTTCGCAGCTCCTTTAAAATTTCCCAACCCTTTATTTAGAAGCAGTGACTGGAGCGGTTCAGTGGCAGAGAAAAATATTAGAGATGAACATAATTTTCAATTACATCTAAACAACTGATCCTGCTGAAGAGTGGATACAACCTGTTGGACAGCAAAGATTAGCATAGTCGTTTTGAAAAATCTTGTGAATCTTTGCACATACGAGTGTTTGGGGATTTCTGGGAAACATCTGTGTTTGTCTAGTTGCACTAAATGCTCCCCAGTGAGGAGGGTAGTTTCTGAAGCTAATATGCACAAAATTGATGAACCCCCGCTTGCACAGCGGTTGCAAAACAAACCCTTCACAATGATTAACAATCACCTCGGTTTTATGCCTCAGACCAGCCCCAAAGCTCCCTACGAAAAGATGCAGCTTTTCACTCGCATTGCAAGGCCTGCACTCGAGCTGTTGTCAGCCGGTGCTTCAGCTACTGGAGATGATGATCAGTGTTTCCAGCTACTAACTGGAAGGGCGCTTTTGGTGGGTGTAGGCAAGAAATCTCATCACGTGGACACCCTAAGAGCAGGGCAGTCCTCACATGTGTCCCCCCTCACGTCTTTGCAGGTGAAGACTGTGCAAAAGGAGCAGTTTTGGTGATGGTCCTTGGTAAAACTTATGTCTCGTTATCTACCCATATGTTTCCACTGTGGAACTGATTGTAGGGGTTTGTGCCTAAAAGATCAAATCGAGTTAAAGTGCAATACGTAATGGAATCTTAACTTTATGGATTGTAACTTCTCTCAGCTATCAGCATTGATCAGTAATATCACTGCTTATGGAAAAGAGAGAAAAGTCCCTGTTTTATATAGTGCAATAAGCACGTTTAATCTTAAACACTTTTCCAGCTGAAGTAGAAAATAAATCCTATTGGACCTCAGTTTCAAGCAAAGATATAATGTCTATCCAACAGCTGAGATAGTTTGTTTTTATTTTTTTTTTAGATTACTACCCTGCACTTTGTGAAAACAGTCCTTTCTGCTTCCCCACTTGAGACTTATTCTCTTTTATTGTGTTTGTGTGCTTGAGACAAGGATAGGTGGATAAGATCATCAACAGGGTGTGCTAATGATAACTTGGAGTCCTCTCTACCCTGCCGGCTCCCCAGAGAAGGCTGGAGAGGCCTCCGGGTGTCTGAATTCTGTTTGGTTTTCTGTAACCTCCCATCAGCTATTATGATCAGACTTTTTTCATATAATTCTGAAGGTGATTTTTTGGGTAGGTCTCCAAATAGCTGATGACATACTGTGTTGTCACGTTTTCTATTTGTGTGCTGCTGACTGCTGTATTACAGTTCCAGTTTATTCTCTTAGCAGAGCCTAAGTAAGAATCCAGTATTCCTATTTTTGTGATTTTTTGAGCTAATCAAAATGGTGATGGGTTTCCTCATGCAGTTGATGGACATTTAGCTAATGATTATGGTGCCTGTGAGTTTTCTTCAAGGAAAATCTAAATCTCTCTCTATATATATGTACCTTTTACATGCAATATTAAGTAATAGTAAAATGTGTGATGTTTCTGGTAGAAATTGTCCCTTGCCCTTGTGCCTGGAATGTGTCCAGACTTTGTTGTTAAGATTGTTACTACTAGACTAAATTATGAATTGTTATAACAACGAGGGAATAGTGATGCTAAAATGTCTAGGTAAGATTGATTAGGTTATAATTATGTAAAAATTGAATTAGTAAAGAATGCTTTTTCTCTTGTTTTGATGTTTTCCAGAAGCAACCACTTAGAGCTCCTAGAATCACTTTATTTAATTGCTCAGTGGTCAGACAGGCAGGCCCGCAGCACATAAGCTACAGCAATTAATTATTTGTATAGCAATAGACCTTGGAGACAAAGGGCTCTGTATTTTCTTTTACTTAATTCTCCTGTACACTAGGATAATTTCAGAAACATCAGTGGATTTCCTCCAGATTTTCTCTCACATGAGATGTGAATTGTTCTTACAGATTTATTTCTAGAAATACATTCTTGGGATTCATTTCTACAGTGCAGAAACAGTGTAGGAAACATCCATTCTCACTACAAAATGGGCTTGCATAAAGATGTGAGGGGAAAAGCCTCAGATCCATTTAGGAGAAGCATTTTAGCAAGAGCATTCTAGTTGTAGTGCAGTGTAGTGTTCTATTGAATGACCGCATTTGGGAAACATTTCTACTGAATCATTTTAATAAACAGTTTGATAAAGAAAAAGAGCCTTTACTTGCTGACAGTAAAAATCTATACACAAAGTAACAAAACATTAGTTTCACTCTTGACTATTTCTGGTAGTTGTGGAAAAAATACAAAGATACTATAAAAATTGATTTGTTTGTATAGAATACTTCATGTCTTGAAAATGCAATACCCGCGTTATGGGACAAGCTAGGATGATTTTTTCCACACAGGGAAGAATCTTATTTGTTAGGGGAGTATTCATTAAAGTACATACTTTGCTTTGTTCGGACACCAAAGCTAATATACGAGAAACCAGTCCTTTTAAAAACGCTGAAAAACAATACAATAGCCTAAGTACCACATAAGGAACTTGAGTCTTGCCTGTTGCTACAGATTTAGTGAAACTGGAAACACCCTTCATCTTTGAGACGCTACATCTTGAAATATAAGGAAATCAGAGAAAAATAGCATGCAGAGTACGTAGCTTAGGTCTTCACAGAGGTCCCAAGCCCTTCTTCTCTTTGCTGGATTTGCTTTTGCTGTATATGTTCCCGTATTTTTAATAGTTTTCATCATTCTGCAAACTGAAAGTAAATGCTGGTTTAATTCTCTCTCATTTTAAGAAGAAAGGAAGTTTGAAACAAAATTAAAAAGCCAACATTATAGGCTTTTATATGCTGCAATTTGTCAATAGATAAAGGATCTTATTACCTGTCACTCTTACATCCAGGATGTTACACAGCCCTTCAAGAGCTTCCGCATCGGTTTTCCAGCCCGGTTGACTGTGCTTGGCTTTCTACCATGTCACAGTGAGTACAGATGATGGCAAATCTTTACTGTATTGCTTGCATTTATCACGAGAGATTGAAATTGGGCTGTGTGTTCCCTAGATTGTTCAGCTTTTAAATGAAATGGAATAATCACTAGGGTAAAGGAAAAGAAGGGTCTACTCACGTGTTGGAACATGGTATTAGAAATGAAGTGTTGGATTTGGAGAGGAAAAGAACCTACGTAATATCTGCATCTGAATTCGTTGTTGGCACAAAAGACCTTTGCAGTTGATAAGTGAAAGCAAAGTAAGTCAGACAACCTCCCTAAACCTGCAGTACCGTGTGTGAGTTTCTCAGGTAATGGAACTCAGCAGGAATTGGCCAGTGTCTTCACTGAGGTTAAAGGTTTCACTTGCTGTACGGAACTAAATGAGGCCATCAGGTACAATACAGAAGGGTGCTAACATGGCGAATATTGCATACCTCGGGGTACCAACTTCAGCTGTCTGCAGAGAACTTTTTTCTTGGCTTTACCATTTAAGAGAATACCATATCCCAGACGTTTTATTCTGGACAAGCTTGAATCCTATTAGGCCTATTCTGGAGTTTTAGAGGGAGCCCATTCTTCAAACACAGTGTTCAACTCAGCATTTTTATTGCATCTGCAGTAGTGTGGCCTGTAAGTCCTGAACTGAAATGGCCTTGCAGAGTGAATACACTTCATCTGCACACAGACAGTTTTACACAACCTGAAATCTACTGGGGACTGCGGAACTTAGAAGATGAACAGGCTTCGTTGTGACGTGGGTTCTTGTCAGAGCAAGCAGCACTGCTGGGATCATGTCATTCCTCGATGTGTTGAACTGTAATTTTCCTCGTTGTTCTGATTTTTTAATGATGAATAACCTTACTAGAGATGATGTTCTCTTGAAACGGCCTCAAATGGGGAGAAAACAGAAGAGACTGAGTGAGAGGCGAGAGATACAAAGGGTGGAGAGGACCTGGGAAAGAGCAGCAAGTGGCTGGATGTGAGAGAACAGCACAATGCCGACAAAAGAGGGAGGAAGGCAAGGAATGTGTGCATTCTTTTTCTTCTGTCTCTTTTTCTTTACTTTTTTTTCCTCCCTCTGTTTATGCTCTTAAACGGTTCCTGTCTAGTGAGAGGGGGCAGGAAAGTAAAATGCAGATAAGGTTTTAAAAAGTGGGGTATTTCAGAGTTTCTTCCTCCAGGGGACACACTCTTGAGAAATAAATTTCTTTTTAGTTTAAATCCAGTTAGCTTATCTTTCTCTTGTTGCTTGGGGTTCTTTTGGTTCGGTTTGGGGATTTTATTCCTGTTTGAAGGAAGCTCCTTAGTTTTCTTTGTCCTCTGTCTGCTATGTATAATGCAGGAGTTGCAGCAGTGCTTTGGAAGTCTAAATTCATTGTTCATTTATGATGATCTTCCATTAATATCGGATATGGGATTATTTACATAAGATAAAAAAAGGGGTTTGTAAAACAATCTTTGGACAAAGGCATGGTGCGTTTTGAATGCATATGATTGTATCAATGCATGACTATACATTCTATATGAACAAGACCTTTCATACTATGAAGATTTTCTGCTTGCCTGGCAAAGCTCGGAGCAAAGCTGAAATCAAAGCAGCCTTACTTAGGGAAGCAATTTCATTTTACCTGAAACACTGAGGCTTAAATTATAAGCTTCAGGATGACTCAGTAGAAATAATGCATGCATATAAACTACATAATTTTCCCAGTGTATTTTCACAATCAATATAACTGTGTGTTTAAAGTAGGGACCTTAGGTCAATCTTCTAAGCAGTGAACGAATAACATATTTTTTATCAGAGAAAAGCTGCTCTATGCAAATAATATCTGACATGAATATTTAAGAGATTGTACAGTAGGAAGTAATTGCCAACTAGTGGGGCATGCTAAAATGAGAAAGAGAAATACTGGAATAAATCCGATCAGATTTCACTTACAGCATTTTTTTAGCGCTAGGTGGTCTGACAGGTCATGATGGAATATGTGAAATAAATGTAATAACCTCTGTCCAAGTTCTAGGCAGTAAATATTCCTTCTAAATAAGTGAACAGGAGACAAGCTGATATGTATGCGTTGATCTATCACAGAGTTAGTGTTTACTGAACATAATGTGAATTGTTCTTTTTGATCTCCAGATGTTCTCCATACTGCCATTACCATCACTATTCACTATAGTAACTGAATCCATTCAACTTGGGGTGTTTTTCTTAGAAAACACCACATGTCTAGGGACAGTGTTTATTCTTTTTGGTTAGATTTCTCACAGCTGAAGAGAAACAGTAATTCTTCTCTATTCCCCCCACCTTGGATACTCTTTCCATTCTCACATGACTCTCTTTTCTCGGGAATCTTAGGGCAAATGGAGACCCACAAAGCTGAGGAAGGTTTCACAATGTTTTCTTGCAGCAAAAGACCACTTGATGCTCTTGGCTCTTTTGGTTGTATGTGAGTATCTCCTATAAAGATGACAGAGGGAGGTGGTGCCCAGGAGCTATTATATAGTGACTAAGCAGTTGGATGGCTTGATGTGAGAGTGTTCTTTAATGCCACCATAAACCTTTCCGGGCTTTACGGCAACTTGGCCATGAAAGTAGCACATAAAACAGGCTTGACGTTCAGGGTGTGCAGCATCTGGACCGTGAGCTATATGTAGCACTGAGAAACAGGAATGCAGATGACATAGACTCACATACCTAACCACCAAGTTTCATCCACACATTTGTCAAGTGAGTGGAGAGCAAAAAATTTTACTTTGTACCATCTTCTGCTGAAATAGGCTCATGGTAATTTAGAGGTCAGTGGATTTAAAAATTTATGCCATCCTTGTTACACCGTTAGTGCCCATGGGAGCCCCGAATTATGGATGTTATAATGAAGATAATTAGAGTAAGCTCTATTTTAGCTGAAGGCAAAAGGCCTTAAATCAAAGGCAGTATGTTCTAGTAACCTTGAAATTGGGGTGAGGATTACAGGCTGCCTTCTGGCATAACAAATACCTAAAGTCATTGTTTAAAAAAGTAAGAGAAGAAAATCACCGTGAGAATTGGTGTTCTATCATGCCTAGGCAAGGCGGTGGGCAAGACGTGTGTTCCTTGGCTCCTGGCTCTGCAAGCAGCGCTTGTGGTGGTTGATACTCCCACATGATTCCCTGAAAGCTTGTCTCAGTCTCCTTCTTGATGTGTGGGTGGAGGAGGAGCTGGTGCTACTTTATATACCTGAATGAATCGCCAGTGAAGATTTTTCTTACCCTTTGACCCCAAATGTTCTCCTATAGCAAGCGTTTGTATTCCAAAGGTGGCTGTTGTGCAAAACCCTTTCTGAATGCCTCTTTCTCTTCCAAGAGGTTAAAAAAAAAAAAGACTGCATCAGATGAGCTGTGAGCACGTAGGTCTGTATGTATTAGGGTGTGTATCTTGTTTAATTGTTGAAGAATACGAGGAGTGCTTGATTGTAGGTGTGTTCGTTGCCTCTGCCTTTGACCTGAAGGAGTGGTTTTTCTCATGTGAGTTGTTAGGTACTCACTGTCCATCCTTTTCTCTTACCTATTATATTTTGTAGTTATTCCTAAAATGTAGTTATCTTCATTTATGCCCTATGAGATGAAGTCCACCTGTTCACTCAGTTGTCTTACAAGTGGTCACTTCTCACCAGGAGCAAGACTCCTTTCTGTGCGATGCCCAACCCCAGTCAGGCAGCAGTGGCTTTTGATTATTCCTGAGCTGAGCTGGATGCTGATGGGTGAAATCATTTGTGGCATGTTATAAACCACTTCAGTTCACTTCTGCTAAATAATGAAATCCAGTAATAAATTGAACAGATAAGCAAAATCTCTTAAACATGCTCTGGGGGGCTCTACCTATTTTCTTTCTACTCTCATGATAGTTCTTTTCTTTCTGTGTGAGCTGCTGCCAGTGCCAGCATTTGAAATCAACCAGCCAAAGAAACTCAGAAATACTGCAGTGTGTGTGATAAAGAAAATGTGTGAAGCTGATCGCAGTGCTCTTTACTCCATTTTTTTTTCCTGACAGACTAACTTAGACCTGGGACTGGAATACCTGTGGGATTGATGCATAGTGAATTCTGGGTGTATACTGGGACAATATAAGAAATTTCCAAAATCTGAAAAAATTGTTGGGCCTTTTCTGCCTCTTTCTCTTTCTTTTTCCTTTTTTTTTTTTTTTTTTTTTTAAGCAAAATTTGCACCCCTGGTTTGTTGGAGGTACTGTTGTATTGTGGATAGTTTAAAATCTTAAAGGAGAGAAGGTTTATCTCTCACAGATGAAGGAGAAAATCAGCGTCACATGGGAAAGCATAATCTGTAATGCACCCTGTCACGGCATGAGCTCTTTGGCACAACATATGGCAACAGAATTACCTTTGTACTACCCAACTGTGGGATATAATTTATCCAGTCCAAGGGACTATGGTGACAGGCAATAGATTTGATAGTGCACATGTTCAGCATGCTAAAATGCAAGCCTGTCCCCTTTACTCTGAAATGCAGGGCTCTGTAGCACTGCAGAGAATTCTGACTCTTCCTGGCAAATCCTTGTTTCTCCCCTTATGATGTCACTTATAGAGTGACATCCTGCGATAGTAATAAAAAAGGATGTGGTAATGTAACTGCTGGAGAAGAATGAAAGAAAAGTGATAAACTGCAACTTTTACAATGTGCACTGTCAGCTAAAGAATGAAACAATTTTAGGCTTGAACATTAAAGACAAAGTGCCTGGAGATTTATGCGACAACAATACTTCAGATCATTTTATGGTATCATTGTTTCAAATACCTGAAATTAGAACAGTGTAGTACGGCGTTACTTCAATACTTCTCTTCATTGGAGCGCTGGGGTTTTTTTTTATTTGGAAAGTAAAATACCATCACTGCAAAAGATAAACAATAGGTTTTTGTGGCCGGGCTCATGTATTTTTAGGATGATATACTTGCCTTTTCACTTTCTGCCTACTCGAGAGTTCTAAGTATGCAGACCATATTGACCTTCCATATGTCTATTGAAACTAAACAGAGAGTTGAAATCTTATTTCTTGTCATAGAAACAAAATTCTGAGGTGCAATTTCTTTGAAAAGTCATATACTATCCATAAATGTGTCTCAGAAGCATTGAGACCCGAAGGGAGGGTTTGATGTTACAGACATAGTACAAAAGGTCTGATAATAATCAGTCATTTGTCAGCTGAAAAACAAATCCACTTTTTGCTTTGGCAGTAGTCTTTTGTATGGGCTTAGGAGATTTAATTTGAAAGAACTGTACTTGGCGTTCTTTGTTCGGTGTAAAGAACACTGTAATGGCACAGTAGCCGTGGCTGACTGTTAATGTGTAGTGAACTTGATAGGTTTTCTGACATTGCCTTTTCATGCTTGGGAAGAGCGTGGTCAGCCTATTGATGGGATGGCCGTTGGTAAATTTAACTGACACTGGGTCTAAGCTAGCAGTCCTGTTGGTGGCCAGTTGCGCCTCCTCTGCTGGATGAAGATTTTAATGTGACCCGTAACTACGGGTGAATTGAGAATGGGAATAATAGGTGATTACTACCAAGGTGTGTTGGGCTGGAAAGGAAGGGCAATGACAGAAGGGCTGCTAAAGCATTCGGAAGACATCTGTGTGAGCAGGAGGTCCTGGTTTGCTGTGGGCTGGGTCTTGTTCTGTGCTGGGAACAGGAGGGGGTGTTGCTGGGGCTGCTTTGAGGCACTCTCTGAGACAGAAAGTTCAGGCCATGGAGCAGGAGGTTTTCATCTGCACACTGGGCTTCTTGCAAAATACCCAGCTTAATACTCATCCTCACCCTTAGGTCAGTGTTTTGATTTTTTCTTTCAGACAACAATAACAACAAAAAAAGGTTGGTGGGGTTTTTTTCTCTTCTTGAAGATCAGCTTGCAAGGAAGAATTGGGTTAGTCCAGAGGAAGAGCCTTTTGACATACCTTAATGGAGCACAGGGAGTTGAGAAGTGATGTCTGTCTTCTTTGAAATCATGTATGCACAAAAATTTTGTTTTGGAAATGAGATTAATTTCTTTATTCTTTTTTTAAGAAGTAAAACTTTTATTTTCCATTTGAGATGAACAGTCTGTAATAGTATTTCTGATTTACTACCCAGTGTTTTTATAGCAGTCATCATGTGGAGCATTTTAAGCTTTTTTTAAAGCAGCACTTGCTGTGGATTTTCTTAATTTTTTATTTTTTGACATAGCTTAACAACATAGAAATATTATTGACTTGTCAATGCCAAACCTGATTGTCTAATTGTCTTGATGATCTGAGGCCCAGCTACAGGACAGATATTATTTTGGAGGGCGAGAAAAAGTTGCGAACAGTTGGAGATGAGTATTTCCATTTCTTAGGTCACTAGCGATGCCAATGCCAAACAGAGGTCGGCAAATAGATGTTCTAAGGGTTTTTAGACTTCTTTTTCTTCAGTGATATGAGTGACAGCAGCTCAATTAGGATTCCTTAACCTGAGTTCGGAGCGTAAGAGATTTCCAGGTGATGGTTTGTACCCACTCTGGGAGTTTTATTTTCTAATTTCTGTTAGCATTAGATCCATTCATTTCGGTGTGGCCACAGTTAATAGTGAATGATGGTGAAGCAATTATTCTAGAGAATGAGCACTTATGGTTGGTAGGTTATAAGTGGGAATAATGAGGGATGGAGGAGAGCAATTCTGGCAGTGCTCATGGGTGTCAACCTGTTAGCAGAATGTAATGGTTTCAAGACACTTGGGAAACATTTAGGATGCCATATGGCTGCTTCAAATGGGAAAATAAGGAAAAAGTCCACGGTTCTCAGCTCATTCCGAGTCAGTTTGCATTCAGCCTAACCCACTGGATGGCTAGAATCTGTCTGTTAATAAATAATTTTTCTAAATTAATGTATCCTGGTGTTAAAAACTTGGCTTCAGGACAGTCTTAACAGTATCTCTGCGCTGACAGTGCTAAGTTACTTAGCATATCTCACACTTAAGTGTTAATGGGATTCATGAAGTAAATGTTCATTATTTCCTCTCAACTAAATTAGTGAAGTGTACGTAAAACGTGTCCCCTGGTGTTTACTGTTACCCTCGCACTTCACTCACAACACCTTTGTAGTTCAGAAGTTTTGCTAGGACGTGAGTCCTGCTAGGCAGAGGAAGGTATTTCAGATATACTTGCCCTGTGGGGTACCTGCTCTCCACCCGACAGGGGTCTTCACCCTGATGCCTTCCTCTTGTATGGACCGTTGGTCACTGGACCCAAGAGTAGTGGCAACAACAGGGATGGCAATTAGGCTACAGATCGCCTCATTTCCCCAGACATCCTCCTTGGTGAACAAAATCAGAGGTAGTAATAAGGGGGTTGAGGTACCTGGTAGCCATTTAACCAAAGGTGTTACCAGGTACAGAAGGTGTTTGTGGAGTCTTGCAGTTAAAGCGCTTGCTTGGTACGGGTTGTCCTGGTCTAGTCTTGGATCCCTCTTTGATGGTACTTTTTATCCAGGTCTTGCTGTGCTAAACACACAGACCCACAGACCCTTCCTGCGTGAATATCTGTATAATCGTCCTCTCTCGGGTCGCCTCCTTCTCTATCTCCTCCTTTTAATACAAAAGAACTGTTTCAATGGGAGGGATAGAGAAAGAAGTGGTAGAACCTTTACTATGCTTTTTTCCTGTAGCATCTGTGAAATCTTATCAACATGTCAGGTGTGGGTGTGGTCAGAAGGACATGGACAACTTCAGAAAATTCATGGGTGATTCAATGGTTTGTGGCTTTCACAGTGTTTGGGTTAAGAGGTCAAAATTGCCATCAAATTGTACTTCAGACACCTGGATCTGATAGTGTGTGTGTGTGCATGTGCACACGCATGTGGGTGTGCAGCAGAACGTATTTTGTCTTATTAAAAGAAAAATTCATCATAAAATAGTCAGTTTGTTGTTAAATAGTCATCAGTTCACATTATGTTGCATATAAGGACAACAATTTTCCATTGTAGATTCCTGAATTTTTTAGTCTGATCCGTTATTTCAATAAAATGCTACAATCTCACCTTTAATCAGCTTGGGGTGTGAGCAGCACACAGGAATATGTAGGGCACTGTTCGGCTTTTGTGACTTCGCTGCCCTGGGCCGGACAATTCAGTTCTCCCGGCAGTTAGCACAGCACCGAGGCCTGTTCAATGCTCGGGACGTAGCAGCCGGTGCGTAGCCAGGATCCCGCCTGCAGCTGGCTCACATCTGGCTCCTCTGGCCATTGCATGCAGTCAACTTGCGTGAGCTCGCAATATGCACTACAGAGATACCTGGAAAGCCAGCATGATAATAAAAAATAAGAGAGACCGTAAGAATTGGAAGTGTTTGGTATATTTGGAAACCAGGCCACTCTTGTTTCAATTTCTGTCTCTAGATTGAATTTAGATATTCATATATGAAAATTGGGAAGCATTTTTATCTTCTGAGCCTGCTCTGAGAGATGAAAGGTTCTTCTTTAAGGAACGGTTTTTCTCTGTCCTGCTGCTTTTTAAATAAAAGCAGCTCTTTCCAGTTTATTGTTTTTTGCCCTTTGGTTCCCTCTCCCTTTCACACTACCTACCTGTAGAACACCCATCTGTGGTGGGAGATAGCAGTCTCAAGGGCTGCCCATCAGTCACGTCAGACAGAGGTGGGCTCCTGTTATGACACGGAGCAGTCAGAACATACATTCTATACATATTAAAATGAAGTGGGCTGCAGCGTGGTGTGTGTACACACCTCAGCCAGGATTATTACTGGGAGCTGGCAGTACCTGATCACACCGCAACCTTCACATCGCTGCGTGTCACCGCTTTGTGCTGAGGTCTCCTTTCTGTGTTGTTAAGGCAAATAAAAACAACAAATAAGCTTAAAATTGATCATTGCTGCTGTGGAAACAGTTGTTTAACTCCTTCAAAGTCTGTTTACATTTGACATTTCTTGAGCGGAGTCTTTTAGAGATAGGTATCTTTTTGTAGATCTTCAAACTGAAACTCAAGGCAAATTCAAAAGACTGCAGCTCTTATCGGGGAACTTTGAAAACAGGATTATTCTGCTTTGGTCTGAAGTTATAGTGCTGCATTTTTGAATACTTCTAGGTGACTTTATGGTTTTACATCAATGGGAGCTGCATGGCTGAACCTATGCATGCTTTTTTGAAATTCCGCAGGCTTAAATCTATTGCTTCTCCATCACGGCAGTGAACTCCACAGAGCAGGGCATTGAAATCTATCATTTCTTTCATAGTCTCAAAAATTTTGAAGCAATTGAAGTGTTCCTAGATCGTACTGTCTGCAGTTAATATCTCTATTTGGAATGAACGGGGAATGAATTTATTCAGGACATGTATGCTGTGGTTCAATCTGGAATGCATGTCACTAGGTTTGTTCAGTTTTAATTTGGACACCCTGGAATTCAGCCACTTCTTCTTGCTGCACTAGAATGGAAAACAGGCATTTATTCTCTTCTTAACTTTTCTGAAACTAGTGCTGCTTGGTTTCCAATAAGGGAGTTAGAGAAAATGCTAAGTAAATACAGACTTAATGGGACTTTCAAGAGCCTTGTAAAGAGCACATTTTCTTACTAATTGCCAGCTTTTCAGGTGCATCTCAGCCACAAATAACTTGGGAACTACAGTAATACTCCTTGTTTGTGTTTTATTCTGTACTAACAACAGAATTATTGGGCAATTGTTTGGGCTGCAGTGTTCTTGCTGTCTTGCTGTCCTTCCACAAAGGTGGCACTGGTCCAGCTGAATTCGTTTAGCTGGTTTGTCTTCCCTTTAATGTGCTCGTTCTGTACTGGTGAGGGTCACTGGGAACTATTTCTCTTGGAACAAGCTACTATTCCCTTCCTCTAGAAAAAAATCTGGCCCCAGTGAAGGGATCTGCCCTCAGAAACACCGTGTCTGGGCATCAGGGCACAGGCTGTGGCGAGATGCTGGATCTGGAGCCCAACTCAAGCTGTTTAATTCCATTCCCCTCTATAGCCAATATTCTTCTCACTCTGTATATGATTCCAAAACTTTAAATATCGATTGTCTATAAAATGAACGTGAACAGGTATAAACAGATGTCAGTGAAAACAAAATATATTTTAAAATTGAGAATAATAAGAACAAGTACAAGCCGTGTAAGTCGCCGTTATCAGAGATTTACATTGGCACATTTGCCATCAGGATTTTACTTCAGTACTGAATGTTTCCTGTGAATTCTGTGCGTTCACTGATTGACACCTCTGGAACAGTCAGACCAAGCCTTTCCATTACAGTGACCCCAACACTGGGAATATATCTTTGTTTTAGTAAGGACAGGAGTGTGTCTAAAGCAGTGTTTCCAAAAATACTTTAATTTTGTTGTGTGCGTGAAGACCAACAGCTCTTGGGGATACTGTGGGTTGTACTTCTGTGTATTCCAGCTTGCATAGCTAAGCTGCTCTTTGAGCCTTCTTGGGGTTGCTAATCCTTTAGAGCTTCAGAACACAGAAGCTCTTCATTACATTGAAAAGAGAGATGGGTAATTTCACCATGAAACGAGCAATATGTGGCTTATTAATACTTTTTATCAAGGTATTCGGAATGCTAATATTCCAAATCTGTTTGATACTGCAAACACGGGGAGGGAAAGGGGATGTCAGATGGAAGGAAAGACTCATCAGTACAGTACTCAGTCACTGTTAATTAGCGCAAAAATATTAATTAAGTATTAAGGCAGCATAGTGTAAATTGGAATTTTTTACGTGTTTCTGTGTAGGGAATTTTGCGCATTGAAGACTTTCGGAATAGTCAAAATCTCAGTAGATTTTTTTTAACTTTTATTAGAACTTGCAATCCATGGTGGCCGAGTGTCTGGCATAGCTTGATTTTAATAGAACGAGATCTGGAGTGAATTCTGTAGCATTGTCTGTTTCATAAAAGATTATACCAGAAGCATTCTTTCCAGTATTTTTTCTACAAAGTTGTAAAAAGGAAATAATAAAAAAATCATTACTTTTAAGCAGAAGAAAATGAATGTTTTGCCTACAGCAAGAAACATCATGAGAGTGCTTGTTAAATTATTTGCAGCATCTATAAACAGTCAAAACACACTACAGCTTTCCACCCAGTGCTTCTTCTGGTCATATATTAAAGAAAGATCACTCCAAGAATAAGCTAAAGTACAGGGCAGATTTGTCAACATCTTTAAGCAAGTGTGGGGATACACCACCTCTGGAACAGCTTTTAGAACTGCTCGGTCAAGGGAATAAAATGTTCCTTAAGCCCGTTGTGTTTTCTGCAGGTACCTGAGCTGGAGCCAGTTTATGCCAACGCTACTAACCCCTGAAGCTTTGCATATTGTAATATATCTTCAATTTGACAGGAATAAAACTTCAGATGATGTCGTTTATCTCTTGCAACAAGTCTACTAGCAGGATTTTTGTAGACACGTCTTACTCAGACTTAGCCCCGAAGCCAGTCCTTACGCATGGTGATGCACAGTTACAGTTGGGCTTTATGGACGTGTGCTCTGTGGTGGGGACACGGTGCCACGAGTTGGGCCGAGGAGGACAACCACAGAGAAGCGAAGCAGCTGCAACGCTCCAGTTCTGCAAAGTCTTGCTCATTCCCCTCCATCTCCCTTGGCCTGAGAGGTGGGCTGAGCTGTGCCCGCAGGCAGGGAATGGTGTCACTGTGTGGGCAGCAGAAAAACCGCACCCAGTGAGCACGGCCTGTGGCTTCTCCTCACCCCTGGGGACAAGCTGTGTTCACACGCTCATGGCCAGAGCCGATGCCAGAGCATGGGACGCCTTCACTAGGCTGAAAAGGGGTAATATGAAACACAGCTTCGACAGCCTGCCTTGCTCGAGTGAGAAATCCTGCTTAATTCGTTTGTGCTTTAGATTTGGGTAGGCGGGAATGTTGCTGGTTAGCGCTGTTGAACCTTTTCCTTTCTCAGTAGCACTAACAGAGTGAACTGCTTGCCTTTGAATTTCATCCTGAGGAAGTTCACCCGTGCCCTCCAGAGCTGCCAAGGAGGGAGCGCAGGGTGCTGCTCTGCCTTCCCTTGTGAGGATGTTTCGGAAGAAAAGACGCCGGGAGGAGAGCTGCACAGAGGGTTAGGAGGAAGGGAGGTGCTGTCTTGCCTGGCAGGGAGCTCTGGGGAGGCAGGTGCTGCTCTTCAAGCCTTTGCCTCCTCCGGCTCTGCTGGCAGGGGCTGCAGGTGAAAGAAGGGGCATTGTCTGGGCCTCCTCGGCAGCGGAAAGGCTTTCAATAGAGAAGGATATATTCTGTGTAGGAAGGTTTTCTAACATCTTTTTTGGTTGTTAGCATTTCTCTTAAAGCCTTCCAGCCTGGATTTTGCTCATTACTAGGTTTTTCTGCTTTTTTGGTTTTTTTTCCTTTCCAAAACTCTGCTACTTTGATCTACCCAGGACAAGAGGTCGCATTTTAAGCCGAACTGTAGTGTCTCTGGTTTTCATGGTAGAAAAGTGCTTTCCGAAAATTAGTATAAAACTGCAGGACTCTCTGTCCCATTTGAAGAATGTATCTGCTGGGCTATCTGTCAAACTCTTTCTACAAGATTTTCTCTGTAGAAGATTGTTATTTCTTCCAATGATGTTGAGGGAATGCTGGGTTTGACAGAGCCAAGTACGCTGCCCTGCCTTGTTGTTGAAAAGCACCTTGAGAAAATAAATTGATCAAGGGGCAAAAGAAAAAGTCTAAAAAATATCTTTTTTTCATATTTCTTGTAAGCCTGCCTTCATCTTCCTTTCCTCTGTGCTCTAGTCATTTGCTTGTTTCAGGATGGCTCTGGTTCTTTCCTGCACAATCTGAATAGAAACTATTGTTCTTGGAAGTGATAAATGTACCTGTTTCATCTGGAGTGAAGATTGCAAAATTGTAATGCACAGTGTAAGCTATAAAATGTTAATTCACAAGAAATAAGCAGTGTGTTCCCTTGTGAGATTGAGAGATTACTATCAGGCTGAAAATCTTGCAGGATAACCAAGGCTTATTTGGGAAGGAAAAGTAGTTAAAAGGACTTTCAGAATGTGCATTCTAGTTGCTGTCTCAACTCTTCCCACGACAGATACTTGGAAATGCATTTAGTTTCACAGATGAAATCTATTGATTAGTGAAGACTTGCCGCTAAGGTCTAGAGAAGACATCATTCAGAAATGATGCTGCAGGCTTTCTCCTTCAATGTGTTGGTTGGATAAGAAGGGAAACATAAAAAAATGTTACAAAAATTACAACTGACGGTACTTGACACTAATGAGAAGCCTTATTTAAGAAAAACATGGGGGTAGAAATCAGTCATTAATGGCTATTATGTTTAGTAAGTAGCAAGATCATCTCCGGGCTAGTTCTTCATAATCCTATTGTTCCTCTCATCAAAGAAAGCGGAAGTAGCAGGGCACAGAGAATATTCCCTATTAAAATGTCTGCTTCTTATCTGAGGTTGATGCTGACAAATATTTCTGAGAATCCCAAGTAGGTCAGTAAGAGCAAATTGCTGAATCTGAGGCTTTTCTTGACAACGTGGGACAGGCTCAGTTGAGTGAGGTGTTTCTGCAAGTTGTCTATGTCGTATAAGAAAGATTAAAGCTATCAGATAGGTAAAATAAATAGTAATTATTCTTTCTGTTTTTTGGCAAGTTAAAAAAAATAACCTTGAAGTTTGATACTGAACCAATTTTGCTTTTTAAATGTTTTTTATAAAAAAACATAGTGCAGCTGGGTATGGAAATATAATTTGGATGAGATGTAGTAACAAAGTAATTTGAAAAGATTAAAATGAAATGTTTTGCCATTTTAGTGAAAGAATTTGTGTTAGCAAGATAAACTTGTAAAGGCTTTAGAAGTAACTTTCTTGCCACCCTCTCAAAATGAAATTAACTTCCTTCTTTAGGGGGTTACGGTGATGAGGGTTTATCCATCTTTAAGACTGAGTTGCACGAAATAAAACAACAACGAAAGGAACATTTTTAGGGCATGAACTGACCATATAATTGATCAGCTATATTATAGTTTGTCATTTTTTCCCTCTGAAGAATTACTGGCTGGAAACAGTAAAGTAAAGAATATTAGATTAAAATGAATTAGATTAAAATGAGCCCAGCTCTGATACAGCCTGACTGCGGTGGTGTGGAGCTCAGGCAGCAGCGATACATCCCAGAATCAGCGTTTGGCTTCCATTTGTGGTGGTGTGCGGTACAGTCAGTAGCGGGTTGGTCCTCAGGTTAGCCATTATTTGGTCTTCCACAGGTTATTTCTGTCAAGAGGTGAACCTGATGATGATGCTGTTAATAGAAGAAGACAAACAGGAATAACGGCAGGAGCCCATGTCCTCTCCCTCACAGCTGGCAATCGGCCGGCGGTATCCACAGGCAGCCCTCGGGGCTCAAGTTTACAGGCAGTAAATCCCGGCCTGCTGTGGTTAGCACACTTGAGATGTTTTTCTAAAAGGAGTTTAATTTCCTCCAACTTTCCCAAACCTGTTACATTCTCTCAGCATCATCTTTCCTGTACATTTAAGTACGCAATTGTGTTGAGCTCGATGCATTACAGTATAGCTTTAGCTTTACAGTGGTGAAATTCCAGTGAAGTGTAACAAATACGGCAGTAATATGCTTGGGTATATTGATAAAAAACAATACGAGTCAGAGAAGCACAAGGATTTTGGAGAGTAATTATAAATACCACAAAGCAGGAGCTTTGGATGCTGATTTTCTCAGTGAACTTCAATACTAACCTTGTTCTTCCTCTTGACATGTTTCATCTTTTTTGCTCAGCCTACTGCATCTGAATAATGAAATAGTGACTCTGACACTGAAGCGCTGATTTACTCCTCTCAACATTTCACATGTTTTCCTCAATTTTGCATCTGTTTTTTTGCTGGCAGCAACCTCTTCCATCAAAACTGTCAGTGTTTTTTAGAGCCATGAATTTAAGAAAAAAGAGGGGGAAAAAAAATCTCCAGACCTTCTGAAGTGAATTTCTTTACTTCAGCAGCATTTCATATGGTGGTTTTCTATCAAGAAGATAGATAGTAGAGATAGTTGAAAAAGAAAAATGGCAATTTGGAGGATCACTAGGTAGCGATACTGGCTGCCTGCTCTCAGCACGGTGTCAGTATTGCCAGCTACAAAGCTGTTGGGAAAAGCCATTATGCTGTTTATGTTACAGGAGGACAAAAAGTAGGGAAGAGTTAGGGCTGAAAAGGGGGCTGAGCTTATTCCGCGTCTTAAATGTACCTGTCAGCAAACGGGTGCAGCAGAGAGCGCTGCAGACGGTGTGCTTAGTTCTCCTAGGATCAAAGAACGTGCTGGACCGTGCTAAGAGGTGATTGTTCTTTTGACAGACTGTAGCCAGGCCGGGTGTTTATTTCTGAGCTGCAGTTCCCACTACAGCCCCACAGAACACCCCAGGAAAAGGTGCGGGGTAACCCAAAAGAGCAAACCTGGTACTGGCAAACTGGTGAAAACTCCTCCGTTTCCTTCCTCTCTGCAGCTTTTTTCAGGTTCTCTTAAAGTGTGAGAATGTGCCAGATGGAAATAAGAAACAGGAAGGATATTTGGGAAAGTCGTACTAGCTATGTAGATCAGAGAGAATTTATGAAATATATATAATTTGAATTTTATAACCTATAAATCCTTAATGATGATATTGTTCTATGCTTCTCAATTTAATAATCTACTATAAATTTTACAGTTCGTTACAATAGAAACTAATTATTCTGTTCCAACATTTGTCTTCAAGTAGAAGATATGGGAAAATGAAAGCAGGCAGACTCTTTAGTGACATAAAGTTAGAATATTTAAGTTGTAACAGGAAACTTTGAGGGTGTTGGAGTACATTTCAGTGGGTGTTCTTTTCAGTTTCAGTGTCTCTCTTACTGTTTCTGAGTGGTGATAACTTAAAAAAAAACATGACATAGAACTTCAAAAACCATTTTCAAATATCTCTATTCAGGAAGTAATAATAGTAATAATTATCTTGCTTGCTTGCTTGCTGATGATAGTAAGTGGAGATACCAACGAATTCTTTAGGAAGAGATCTAATCACAAAAAGGGTGATCAGAGCTGATGGGCAGAAAGGGACTCGGAAACTGGAAACACATTTCTCCAGAGATTCAGGTTCATAAATCGGAATGTCAGGCAAATATTAGGGAACTGGTTCACAACCATTCATTTGCAAACTGTGTTAAAAAGTTTTGGCTTGTGATGAGGCTTCAGATTCTTCACTCCTGTAGTATTTTCCGATCGCAGATGATGGCAGCTGTTGTAACGGAAAATGAAATAAGTAAATTGCCTGGAAATGTCACTGTAGTGTCCAGTGTGCAATGGCAGAAGAGGCGAGCGGCAGTTTGTGCAATGTCCGTTTTCATTAGCAGGTATAAATTTGCTGTGGCTGAGGCTGGTTCTAGTCACATTGTTTCCTCGTCGTCATTTCAAAGTTAGGCAGAGAAGATTCACGATTCACACATTCTTAAATATGTATTGGTGTGGATATATAATATTTGCTGGTTCTGTATTTTTAGGCTGTGCTTAATTTATTTTCAGCTCTCAGCTTGGAGTTGGAAATTTGTTTTTTATGACCTCTGAGATTCTAAAGCAATCATTTTTTTCAGTGGAAGGTGGGTTGCCAAGTACCCCTTGAATATATATTAATAAATTTGATACCGCTTCCTTTCTACTTTCATAATCAAGAAGCAACTTCCCCTTATCTTGACAGGCACAGTTTTGGTGATCACCTAGAAATTGCTTTCTTCCTAAAGAAACTAGCAGCAATTGGAGATGAAAACGTACTTTTCCAAACGCGAGGCACCGTAATTCTGGTAAATTATTGTAGAGATTCACATTCAAAAAGAAAAGAAAGCTCATAAAAAGAGCGTCCAAATTTGTATTGAAACCTATGACGTGCAAGACGTTTTGCAAACTGTGTGCACAGTCTCCTGCTGTTCGGGTTTTTCAAGATGTGGGAAATGGAGAAGAGTGAACCAGGCAGAAGAGAGAGAGGATTCTTATTTGCTAATTATTATTGGTTGCTTCAGAGAATAACACTTAAGTTTTCTGTAAGAAAAAGGATTGTTTCCCATGGGAACTTCACCCAGCTGTTCCAGGCTGGGGTTGGCCGTGTTCTCTCCAATCCCATTTTGCTGTTCCACTGCTTCCAGGAATAGGCAGGAGGGATCAAATCGGTTAGTAACAAGATCATGTTCCTGAGACAACGTTAGAGACCCCACAGAATTTCTCCTAGTAAACTACAGCCGTGTGAAACTGAATGTTACTTTTATTAAAAGCTGCTTTTTTATTTGTGTGCCGTACGCAACATTTCAGGCATTCTATGAGGACCTTGATCTCATAAAGTGATCCTACCATGTCCTCTGTCCAAAGAACAGATATAATGCTGGCAACTGGCACAGGGTTAGAGGAAATCCCTAAAATGTCAGAGAAACATTTCCAGTGACAGAGAATTTTTCCGCTGCAGGGATTGGCACCCTCTTTGCTTTCAAGGGGCCCTAAGCTGTGGGATCTCAGTAGCCCATCCACTTGGAAGACTTGGAAGTCTGTATTTTATCGTCTCGTCACTCTGTTACATAACTGTCAAAGGATAGTGGGTGGCCACTGAAGTTATTCTAGAGTGTCGGCCAGTCTGAGGAAGATGAAATAACTTGTGTGTTTTGTGCATTCTGTATCGTATGTTGCAAAGAATCCCCAAATTCTGAGTTGAAAATATATCTGTTAAACTTTTTCGAAACCAAATCTTTTGGGCTGTTTAGGCATTATCAGCTTTGGTGCCAGCAAATTTGTTCCCCTTGGTGATTTTAATATTCATAAAATTAACATTAATGACTCCGCAGCCAGTGAATTTCTATCACTGTTTAGATTCATTGCATCTTCTCTAACATATTCAGCTCCTTAGTCATTTCCTCAATCTCATTGATATGGTGTAACATTTTTCCAGTAAATTGAATAGCTACCTAATCCCTCTTTGATCATTTTATAGTAAACTGTGAAGTTTATTTCCAGAAAGCAGATTGTTAACTGTGAAAATCTGCAAATTATTTATCTCGCAGAGACTATTTTAATGCTGATTTAGTTGTCAAGTATATTTTTATATGAAGGTTTTAATTAAGTTTTTCAAAAGGTTTCCAAGCATATGCCCCTGCCTCACGTACATTTTGAACTAAAAATACGGTTTTACTTTGTTTGCTGATATTTTTTCTGGAGTGCAAGGGATGCTCTGTCTATAGGAATAGCGCTTCTTACTAACTTCTGATTCCATTCGTGGTTGCGAGGGCTTCTTCCTCACCCAATTATGTTTGACCCTGGCAAACAGTGGTGAAGGTGGGAAGAAAAAGCGATCTGAGCCCAAATGTACACACTAATTATTTCGGGAAGGTTGGGGGGGGTTGAGAAAAGATGAGTGCACTGCAGAGGTTGATTAGAAGAATATTCTGCAGAGGTACTGCAGAATCTTAAAAAGTGTGATTCTCTTTGTAAAGAGACTACTTGGCTGAGCAAGAGGGAGCTTGGTATTCTTAAAACTTCTAGTCAGGAAATGACCACTTTATTCCAGACTTGGAAGATTTTTTTCCCTCAAAAAGCAGAAAGTAATGGAGGGAGGCGTATGACTACATTTTATTAATAGTTTGCATTAACCAGCCCTATCCATGCCGACCACTTCCCTGCATCCAAGGCAGAGTAAAGATTTTCCAGCTCTCTTGCTGTCGCAAGATATTGTTGCTCTGTGACAGCCTCATGTTTCCTTGTCCCATCAGATCGACTTTGCTGCTTCTTTGCACAGCTGTACGACAGCTCTTCGTAGGGGGACAACCGACGACTGGTACATGGTAACTTTGAATGTAGCGTGTCCCCTTCAGCAGGTCTGTGCATAGTGAAGTAAAATGTGTACGTACATTCTGAATGCTCGTTTACTGTGATCGATCACCCCAGCCCTGCTACCCTCCTTCATGGATTGACAGGCTACTAAGAAATCAGAGGCATGGAACAGACTCTGTTCATACTCTCAAGTTCACTGAGCCTCCGGAACAGATTCAAAAAAGTCTGAATATCTACTGGGAATAGTCCATGGTCTGAGCTAAATTCTGATATACGATTTATTTATAACCCTACCAGAACTATTTCAGCAATTTTGTAGTATAGGCAACTGAATTTCAGTCCCAGTAATTGTTTATTCCTTTGCTCTGTTAAATTTAATACTCTGTGTGTAGCCGTTGGGTCTATGTGTGTGGAACATTTTCTGTGGCAGCCGTTCCCCCGAGTGTAGTGTTTTTATACGAGTGCCCAACAGCACCGAAGTTGCATGGTTAGCAGACAGGATAAAAATGACTGAAAGGCTACAAAAAGTTAAATAACTCTTGTAGGTCCTGAAAATCTCTAAAATACTGCAGTGAATCCTCCAGTTGTCACTTAATAAATTATGGAGATATTTAGAGATCTGTTGAGGAAGTGGTGCATGTTCAGTTACTACAAGCTCGTTTGCTGTGGCAGGAATCTCAGCTTTACCTGTGGTGTAGCCTAGTTCTTCTCTCAGAAAGTGATATGCTTCCTCTTACTTGGCAACCTCTTGACTCAGAATTTTCCAGGTCCTTCTCACAGTGAAATCCACAGGGCAAGATTGTATGTAGCAAAAAAGAATTAAAAAGTAATGTTAAGTGACTGGAACTTTTTTTTATGATTTCTTCATTTGTATATTAAAAAAATAATTTAACAGCAAAAATCAAAATCAGGTAAAAAGCAGGATTCTACTATTTCCACTCTAAACTAGATAACAAATATTGAGCAGCACTTGTGCCAGCAATGAAGATGTCATTCTTTGTTACAGTATATCAGGGTATCTTTTAAGCAATTTTCTGTGGTGATCTGGAAAACTTCAGATGTTGCTGACATTTTCTGTGTTAAAGTGATATACTGGAGCAATCGCCTGTGGCTGTGTATAGCAATATATTTCTTGCAGTCTTCTTCTGGTTTCATCTTCCAATATGCCTGGAACAGGCAGTACTTTTCTTTTTTCCTCCCCTCTGAGCCATCCCATCCATGTGGTAGGTGCAGTGTCGTTCAGTGAGGAGCATGGCTGCTTGTTGGTATGCACATGTATCGGCCGAACACTGTGGATGAAGGTGTCTTGGCTGTTTATAGCTAAGAGCACTTATTTTTACTCTGGATTTGTTACAGCTCCAGCTGTGATTGTTCAGATAATACATAATATTCATTCTCTTGTACCATGCTGTCCACAAAACACTTCCTGCCTTCTGAGGGAGGAGAATCCTCATTAATGTTTGGTAAAGGTTGACTCCTTTTAAAGGTCATCTAAGCTTTTACTGAGGTTACCACAAACTCCTGAAGAGGAGGCAGGCTTTGCTGCCACAAACAATGAGATAAGTAAGATCTGTCTACTTGTCTTCTTTCAGCTAATCGCATGATAAGGTTCGGATCTTGCTGCTGTTCCTGAGTGCTGAATAGTCAAGAAAAAGGTAGAAGCTTGTGGACCAAAAATCTGCATTAATTAGGCTGGAGGATGTATCGCACTAATACCAGCATCAGCATCACTAAGTCTTTGGATCAAACAATTTCAAAGACTGAGATTTTGTTGCGAGCGCAGGAAGGGATATATACGGGCCTATTCTGTAATACCTTGGCATTAAGATTTTAACTATGCCTGTTATTTGTGAATATGCTGAGAAGATGATTAATTGCTAGATTAAAAATAACACTTTGATCTTGGAATATCTAATGCCTGCTGTCCACAGAGACTGATATTAAAACAACTAACTCTGTAGAAGTTCACCTAACACCAGTCTTGTCTTATCTTTGCGTAGGCCCTTTTATTAGTTGGAGCAGAGAGAAATGGTGCTGTTAGAACTCAGAGCCCCAAGACCCTCAGAGGTCAGGACAAGTAGCAAAGCACTGCCATGCTCCAGGAAGGCTTCAGTTCTCTGCTCACCTCACGCGAACCCTAGCACAGACATAAAGACGGAGTGAAAGAGATGAGCGCAGGAGCGAGCGCTGTCTCTGTGCAGGGCAGGCATGCAGTGCGCACCAGTTTAAATACAGGCAGGCAGACTGGGATTTTCAGAGGAATGTACCAAGATTACCCTTGCGAGTTCTGGCGCTCAGCTCTCTTACAGGTAGGCAGTCGCTCCTCTTACCTGTGTGTGGCTGAACTTCGAACAGGAGAGACTCTGCCCCTGGAAATGCAGCTGGGTTCAGTGATCTGACAGCGGAGCTCCGGCTGAGCTGGTTCTGAGCCTGGGAAATGGCGTCCGGGTCCCATTTGTACGACTTGACAGAGTAACTTTGTGCTGAAGTACCAGGTAGTGCTGAAAGAGGGAAGGTGATGTCACGTGTTTCACTGTCTGCTACAGGGGTGGTAACATCTGGCCAAGTGAGAGCGAACAGCTGGAGGAAGTACAGCTTTACATTGCACAGCTGTTTGCTCCTTGAGCCTGCGTCAGAGCCTTCAGTCTCCTGCTGTAACCTCATGGATTCACAAGACGGAGACTGGAGCTTCTCACTTCATTTTTTTCCCTAGGCTCCCTGTTGCCAACAGGAACGTCATTGCTGTTGTTATCAGAATGGCGTAATCAAAATACAGGGTTTGCACCCACTCTGCTATATTCCTGAGATATTTGTCTGTTTGTTAAAATATGAATGTGCTCTTTAAACAGACAACTTACGTAGCTCCGTGTATAGATCTTGTTAGTGTTTGTGAACATACACAAAAATCAACTAAAGGTAATGGCGCTGAAGCATTTTTCCCCATTACTAGTAAATTTAAATTGTAGTCTCTTCCTGTAACGGCAAGGGATGTTTGGCATTTGCGAGTTCATCTGCAGGCACGTCATCGGCTCAGGCTTCTTCCACTGTAGGAGCTTCTGGCGTATCTGGCAGCTCAGTCGCTGACATTTTCATGAGAACTGTAATGCTCCCTCTTAGAGCTCTTCATAGAGATCTGCCTGAGAGGTGAGGCCGCTGACTGGTGATAGACAGGAGGCTACATCAGACGAGATAATAGTCTCTTCTGACCTTAAAAACTTGCAATAAAAAAAACAATAAATCAAAATACCTCAAAGTTTCAAGCCTAGAATATTACCAAAAAAATTTACTTTGCCTGCCGCTTGCTACACTGCTGTTAAGTTTTAAAAGCTTTCTTTGATAATTCATAATATGCAGAGGATTGCAGTACAGTTCTACAGGTTATGAAGACAATATAAAACTTTTCTGAATGCTGGACTTGAACTGCATAGCGTATACCACTGTGATTTTGAAGTTCTGAGTATTATTTTGATTACCTTTTCATATGAAGTCTATAAATCTGCACTTATAAAATAACTTTCACTTAGAATACAAAATTAACTCCAGTGGCTGATTGGTTTTGTACACGGATGTTATCTCTTCATCATGGAAGGGATTATTGGGGTGACCACCTACGTAATCAGGACATTAATTTTCTATTATAATGTTGAAATCATGTGAGAATTATTAACTGCATTTTCAAATATTAAAACTAAGTTGTGAAAGAAAAACATACATTTTCTTCATTTACTTTGCTTGCTGCATTGCTGCTTTTTCCTGAGCATAAGGTGTAACGTCTTCTGTTTGCTTTTAGTCTTGCTACCAATGATTTATTCTTTCTTTTCCCCTTCTCATTGCTTAACTTTGTGCTCTCTATTGCAGACTCAGCAGAGATGGGAAACTGAGACTTAAAGTTGAAATAGACTTTTCAGAAAGCAGTCGTTATTTACTTTTTCAGCACTGAACCTTCCTGTTGTATTGATCTATAGCTCATTGATTGATTGAAATAGATGACCTGGCTCCTGCACTAAGAAGCTGAGCTGTTGCTAGCATGCTTTGGGCACAACTGGGTCCTGTTGAGGAAAGATTTTGGTGGGATAAGCTGGGATGAGTTATTACATGCATTTGTTGAATATTCCAGGATGACATTCTTGCCCCAGTGAAGTCAGTAGGAGTTTTGAAATTAATGGATTTGTGTGTTCACATAGGCTTTCCATTTCCAAAATCCTTGGCATTCCATGTCCTTATTGTATTCCTTTCGTATAAGGATGCAATATCCAGGCTCATATGGGACAGAAAATAGAGCTTGTAGCTGCCCCAAAGATAATTTTTATTAATCAGAATCTCCTCAACATTTATTTAGGGTTAGGCCATCTTCTGCTTTAGGAGATTAACTCTGGTTTGACACATCTTCCACACAGGAGCATCTGCCTGCTGGAATGGCCAGCAAAAGATCACAATACCAAGAATGCCAAGACTTGGACTTAATACTCAAGGAGCATGAATCCAGGACAGATAAAGATATTTCGCAACTAAGGTTTTGAAGATTTTTTTCATGGACTCATAGGCATTGCAAGGGATCTCAGTAGAAACGTGTTAATAATTAATGTAAATTGATATAGACCAGAATTAATGGAATGAGTGTTCCACAAGCTGTCTGTTTGTACTGACACAAGAAGCTACTTTGAATTTTAATAGGGTTTACTGGGCAGTATCTGTCAATATCCATGGGTTAAAATTGGGAACAGGACTTGGAAGAAGGCAAAGTACCAACTGTGTAGTTCCGTAGTTCTGTACTCTGTGTGGAAAGCCACATAAATCCATCTGTGTGCCCGTACATGTACCGTGTACATCCTTGCTTCCTGAGTTTAGCTCTGGAAAATGCAGAAGCACCAACTGCTCTGTCCATGTCTAACATGCTCAGCATTATGGGAGTAGAAGGTAACAATATCATACTAGTAACAAAGTAATAGTTGAAGAAAGTCTATTAACTGGGTTTCCGTTCAATAGCAAGGTGTATGCACAGAGAGCGGTTATCTTAGGATCCGTATTTCACACCTTGCCGGCTTTATCGTCATTCCTCTCAAATACTGCATTTAATGCGGCCGCTTTCTGATATGTGAGAGATTGTTATCTGAGTAACATCACCCCGTGGCCAGGTAAGGGTTAAGGGGAGGGCAAGTGGGTTAGCGTAGAGGAGGTGCCGTGTCGGTGTAAGCGAGGGCGGGATCTGCAAATGAGTCATAAAGTATAATGGAGCATTATTTACAAAAACGTTTGAAATACAGGTTAATTCTTCCTGTCACCTTGGTTAGAATCTAACGAAGAGGAAAGTGGCAGTTCTCCAGAAACCTGTCCTGTGATGTCTTCACCCCCACGGCTTTCATATTAATTATCTCCAAGGTCCAGGCTGGTGTCTGTGTCAGGCAGAGCTTAGTGAAACTACGAAGACTTCCTCGATTGTTTCCTGAATGTTGCTGTGGCCTCTGCAATGTGTTGCTTGCTCTTTCCCTTCCGCTCACGCTCTCAGTTCCTTCGGCAGCACTCTGCAGCCATGTCCCGTGAAAGGGGAAATTATGGTAATGAGGAGACAGATGGGGTCCTCTTCATGAACTCTCATCTCTTTCGCTTTCATTGGTGACAGGTGCTGGAATGAATTCTGTGCTAATGGGAACCCCTGAACTACTGGGGTAAAATTTAAATACCTGGCAGAGGAAAATTATCATATGGTTAAAGTACTAGACTTTGGTTTGGGAGCTCTTCTGAAGACTTCTGTTTGATTTGTGGCATGACACTTAATCTTCTGCACTTCATCCATAAAGTGTGGATAATATTGCTTTCTTTTCTTAGTCCGAGAGAGGGGGATGATTCACACAGGCTGGAAAGGAAAGACATACAAAATTATTGCTTGAATTTTAATGGGCTTGTATTAATGCACTGTGCAGAGGATCTGGAGCACATATTAAATGAATTATTATTGTTTTTGCTTCCTATGAGCCATCGTTTCTTTTCAGCCCTTGAACATCCCAAGTTTCTGATACAAGGTTTACTCTGAGCAAACACTTCTCCTCTCAGAATTGCTTTTATTTCAGATTGAAGGAGAGAGGGGAATAAATGAATAAGGAGCTAATAAAAGATCGACATGAGAGAGAAGGCAGGAACCACTCTCTTATTTTTCAGCCATTTTGAGTAGATTTTTAGTCCTGTGTGGAAGCCGAGAACATGGGACAGCTTTCTTTAAAGGGATGCAGATGAAACGGAGAATCAGGTGGCCCGCTTGGAACCCCATAACCCAGGAAACCCAGTGTTCTCGCACAAATCTCCATCTCTCTCTGCTGCAGCACTGCATCGCTCTTTCCCATGAACCAAGAGTGATCTGTTTCTGTGTGCACTCAGATTTTTTTTCTTGTCAACCCGCTGAGGTGGAGGTCTGGAAGAAGAGGAGGTGGCGTTAGGGGTGCAGGGGGTGTCAGCGTGGGCTGAACACCCAGACCTACCTGCCCCTGAGGGAGGTGAGTACAAGAGAAGCAGGGTTTGCAGATGGCTGCTGTCCTCGGTCTTGCAACAGGGCAACTTCACAAACTGTACTGGGAACCTCCTTCAAAACTGACCGTATTTCTTAGCATAAAAATCTGCTGTCTTCTTCCTTGTGCCCTCAGTTTCCCCAGAAATGCCTTATTTATTAAATTTCTTCATCCATTTCATCTAAATATTTTTGTGCAGTTTAACATGAAACCCAATATCTCATGTCTCAATATTTTAGGATGTTGCAATAGAATTGTTTGTATACTCTTGGGTGTTGAAATCACTTTTCTTTCTTTTGTGATAACCCTTCCATTTTCATTTTCTTTAAACTACTCTCTTAAAAAAACTTCTGCTTCGGTGCTGCGATGACTTACTAACTGTCATAAAATTATTTGTGAATTTCTAGTGGATGTTCTTGAGAATAAAAGGGCAATAAGGGTCGGAAGAATGCTGATAATACATGACTCAGCTATGGAAGGTTCTTATAAGAGAAAACTTGGAATCCAGTAAAAAATAGATTGCAGATAATGCTCTTATTGCATGAGGTACAGGGTTAGAAAGGGGTTACTGCTCATGTAATCCAGCTTACCTCTGAAATTTAGGAGTATTATAAACCCTGAACGGTTTGTGACAGATGTGACATTTAGGTGGCCTTGGTACCTTTGGAATAAACTTTTCTAAAATCCACACTGCAAGTTTTTATTTTGTGTCCCTTCCTTTCTGCTACTGCATGGAAATCCGCAGAGATTTTTTCTCTTTACAGGTTTTGTCTCTGTCATCATTCAAGGACCTTTGAAACCTTATATGTAACAGAAAGACCAGATTAACCAGGAACGTGAACAGGAAAATCAAACATTGCATATTAGAAAAGCGAGTCTTTTTTCAGTTCTGCCATCTGTTTTCTTTGCATGTGCTTTCATGCAGTTGTTATGCTTGGGGCAAAATGTGGGTATTGGGTGACGTCAGCACAAGGTGCACAAACAGCAAGCGGTATTTTCTTTTATGAAATCCTCCCTGTATGTGAGGTCTGAGCGATACGGCATTTTGATACGGTATGTTAATGAAAGGAGGCGATCTGCTGCTGCTAGACCATGGGCTGTAGCCAAGGACTCTGCAGTTCAAGTCTGAGAGAGCTCTGTAGTATCACAACTGGATACAGAAGGATGCAACATGGCTTTTGGATGATTACACAGCTAGGAGGGGACAGATGACTCTTGTTTTCTCTTGCTGTGCACTTGAGGGTGCTGGTTGATGAAAAGCTCAACATGAGCCAGCAATGCATGAGTGCAGCCCAGAAATCCAGCCATGTCCTGGGCTGCATCAAAAGAAGTAGTGCCAGCAGGTTGAGAGAGGTGATTCCGCCCCTCTACGCCACTCTTGTGAGATCCCACCTGGAGCACTATGTCTAGCTCTGGAGCCCTCAGCATGAGAAGGACATAGACCTGTTGGAGCAGGTCCAGAGGAGGGCCGCAAAGATTATCAGAGGGCTGGAACATGTCTCCTGCAAGGACAGGCTTAGAGAGTTAGAGTTGTTCAGCCTGGAGAAGAGAAGGCTCCAGGGAGATCTTATGGCAGCCTTCCAAGGCTGGTGAAACACTGGCACAGGTTGCCCAGGGAAGTTGTGGATGCTCCATTACTGGATGTGTTCAAGACTAGGTTGGATGGCGCCTTGAGCAACTTGGAGCAGTGGAAAGTGTCACTGCCATGGCAGGGCATTGGAACTAGATGATCTTTAAGGTCCCTTCCAGCCCAAACCATTCTGTGATTCCTTTAGCTAAGGCCTGTGTGTGGTGGCTGCTCCCTTTACACCTTAGCTTTGTAACAGGGTCTATAGCGCTATTTTGTGGTAACACAAGGAACTCTTCTGATCAGCGCAGCTGAGCTGCAACACAAGCTTAGTAAAGCCCAAAAAAGGAGAGTTCTTTTTAAAAAACTTCTGTAGTATGGTTCTTGTCCTTGCTACTCTAAGTCTGTGCAGTGTCACATAATACTTGATGTAATACCTCTTCTTCGACCTTGCACACACCAATTCATTTTTAACCACAAGGAAACCTCGTATCCGCGATGAAGAGGGTCGCTTCTGCATATCCTTTAGCTCAGCAGGAGAGCGTAACAGAGAGTAAATACATCTGAGGAATACACATGTTTTTGTTCTTTTGGCAACAGGTTTGCTAGAAAATTGCAGCATTCTGAACTTGGTGAGAAATTTCGCCTCAGAGACAAGTGATCCTTGGGCAAAACACATTTACGGGTGAAGGGGCTTTGTCTTTGAGCACAGGCTCTCTGGTTGTGTCAGTATCTGCGTAATTCAGTGCTGGGTGCATCACTTCTTATCATGATCCAAACAGGTAAGCTGCTAGAAAGCTTTTATGTTACAGTGTTTGAGGAAAAGGTTGCTTTGCATTGTATGTTTCTTGCCCTAATTTTAATTAAAAATTCACAGGTTTTATTTTCTGTTATTTGTTCAGCTTTAGGCATTTGTTTGTTGTAAGAAAGGAGGAACAGGAAGGGTATCGGTTACCCTTTCTTGTCGGAACAGCTTGTAAATCACGCTGTACACTTACTAACGTTCAGTGCTTTCTGATGGCGATGGCTTCAGCTTTGTAGAGGGATTATTTTTGTTTTCCCCCAGTTTTCCTCCTGTGGATTTTGGCACTTAGTCACTTGGTTAAGAATACTTACCAGGCTCATAAAGAGCAGGCAGGAGCTGTAGGAAAGCTAGCTGTGTTTGAGCTGAAGTAGGCCAAGTGCTTGGATCACACATCCTTGTCACCAGCTTCCCAGCTCCAGTATTGTGTGAGTGAGGCGGAGGGAGGAATGACGGTCTGACTTCAGCTGACCTGCTGACATGATTCACAGGTGCTGTTACACAGCCCCACCTCGAGCACCCAGTGAGGCTGAACTGGGGAAGCTGTGGTGCGGGCTCATCCTTCCAGCCTGGTCAAATTGTTGTTCTCCATGAAGAACTTCAAAGGTAGCCACAGTTGACCTAGCATCTGAAATGGTCATTTGAATTCAGTCATTGTACATGGAGACATTTCGATATGAAGTAAGAATTGAAAGCATTTTATGTCCTTATAAAGTTAAATGTTACATCTGTTCTTAAAACTGGGAAAGCTCGTTTCTTTAATGTGGCATTGTTAGTTTACAAAAGCAAGCTGATATTTAATGATGGTTTTTAATGTAATTACAAGCATCTCAGTTTTCAGGCTAATTAACAGATAAAATAGTACAAATAAATGCTACCTACCAATTAATTTTAATTGTTGGTTTAATACATAACAGGTTCTTGTTACCTCAGTTATGTCCCTCTTCCTATTCACTTCCATTGGATGCTGCAATGTTGTGATCCACTGTGCCAGCTGTGTCATCAGCGGGGACTGGCAGTGTATCCTGTGTCCCGGGAAGGACCGTGCCTGCAGTGGGTTTCCATCGAAAAATAAGAGACAATACTGTCAAGTATGGGATGACAGCTGTGGTATACCAGAAAAAATACCGCAAACATCTGCAGAAATCAAATTAGCCCTCTCCGTAGAGCTTACGTAGCAAAACTCTGTTATGCTAAAATAATTCATTTTTATCAAAAAAGTGAATGATGTAAGTTTATATGAAAGGATTTTAGCTTTCACAAGTTTCACTGACAGTGTTAGAGAATTACACAGGGTTCCAAACCCATGGTCGGTTTAATCTACCCAGTGTCTCAAGATCTATGCGTATCAGCTGCTGTATTTTACTGGTACTTTCTTCAGGGTAGAACTGTATCCTAAAGAAAGGGATCTTGTTGGACAGACTAGCAGGGTTGTCATTCAAGAAGCATAAACCTTCTCCCCTATGCAATTAGGGAACATGCTCACTACTGACCGCCTGACCCTGCCAGTTACGCTTCACTGGGGAGCAGCTTGTCAAATGTCACGTTTTAGCCTGGAAACTAGAATTCCTGAATGCTCTTTAAGATGAGCAGCCGCTGCAAGGAGATTTATTTCCTTCAGTAAAGAACTTGCTAAAGTCACAACCACAAGGTTACTGGTTCTTAGAAGGCTCTTAGGGCTCCAGTCAGGCAGCGTGTAGGGATATTCCTGTCTGCTTGGCTCAACCGCAGCCAGATTCAAGTGTAAGGTGGCTGCTGTTCGGCTGAGAAATAGTGACAGCGAGTTGGGGATTTTCTTACTGTGATTCATTTACTTGTGAAAAAAATGAGTGGATTATCTTCCCTTGAATCATTTAGGTTGGAAAGGACTTTTAAGATCATGGAGTCCAACTGTTAACCCAGCACTGCCAGGTCACCACTTGAACCAAGTCCCTCAGCACCACATCTACACAGCTTTTAAACCCTCCAGGGGTAGGGCCTCCACCACTGCCCTGGGCAGCTCGGGCCAGGCCTTGGCAAGCCTTTCAGGGAAGGCGTTTTTTCTAATGTCCAACCTAAACCTCCCGTGACGCAACTGGAAGCTGTTTCATCTTGTCCTATTGTTTGTTCCTCGGGAGAAGAGATTGAGTCCTGCCTTGCTACAGCCTCCTTTCAGGGAGCTGTCGAGAGCGAGAAGGTCTCCCCTGAGGAGAGTGGCAGGAAGGAACTAAACAAGTGTCATTCCTCCTCCCAGTTTTCTGGAAGGGCTCTGCTGGATGCGAGTCTGTGCTGTGTTAGGAGGTGCAGAGCTGCTCTTCTCCGTGCTGTGCTGTAGTTTTTTCTCTGCTGCACACCTTTGAAATAAAGTGGAAATTGCACCTGTTAGCTCCACGCTTCTCTCTGACCACTTTGTCCCAGGTGGTAGCACCCGGCATCCTCTTTTGTGATTTTACTATACAGAGGAATTTAATCTGAGTGCTTAGTATTCATTTATTTAAATGAGACCAGTTAACATATTTGCTTCCAGCTCCCATAGAGAAGGACCATTAACACCGCCTTCCTAACAATGTATCTACACATCTCCATGCATATCAAGTAGCACATGGAAATCTCCTCTGCTTGCAGGTTAGCCACTGGGTGGTTGTTACAGTTCCTAAATTCTGGTAGTTTAATGGAAGAGCGTGCTCCTCCAGAGAGGTCTCACTGGAATTATTAGAGAAGAATTTTGTAAGATATGTTGCAGGCATGATGCTGAACGTGATAAATCAGTTAGTGCACCTGACTGGAGCAGTTGTGTTCTGTTCCTTAGCATGGAACAGCTTCTGAGCATGGGCGGCTCTGAAGACTTGGCCGAAATAGGCTGATTCTGGGGTGCATGCTAGGAAAGGGTTAATGCCTTTGGTGGGAGATTGGAAAGCAGGACTGACACTAGCCTGCTCAGGAGTCAGCTTCACCTTCAAGGAAACCATAAATACAAGCAAGTGAAGGTGTAACAAGCAATAATTGCAGGGCAATTACCTTTTTTAGCCATTCTCCACCAATGAATGGGGAATAAAAGAAGATAAAAAGTCTTTCCGCAACACAGAGACTATTGATAAACTTTTAAGGTAGAAAGTTTGTAGAATGAAGTAACAGTGTGTCTAATGTTTATTGCATTTGCTAGTAAGCTTGGAACTTTTCTTAATAGGATGGTCAGGAATCAGTCAAACAGAGAAACTGTAGCCTGGGAAAAAAAAGTACCCTTTTGTTCTCTTTTATTGGTTTGAATTGTCTCCAAGTGAGTAAGTCAAGCTGAACAGGAAGTCTTGAAAGCATTTGTTCTCTTGCTCGTCTAAACTTGGCTGCTCTGCAGTGCTAAAATCCCAAATCAGCAGCTGAAGAGGTGAGATTTAAAAGCTGTGGCTACAGTTTGAATTAAATCAGCATTTCAAAAACTGAATTTTGGCGTTTCCGTGTTAGAAATGAGAGAAGCTATTTGTACCTAGGTTAAAGTCGACAGCCTCATCTTGCTGATGTTCCCTTTCTCCTAAGTTTTGGATTTATATTGTATTTTCATTCTTCAACGATATGGGGCTTTTCCATTCCCCAGTGTTCTCTAGTATGTTTAGAGTTTTAAGAAGCTATTGTTTTATTTCTAACAGTCCTCAGCTACCTGGAATAAAAACAATTGTTTGGATCCTTTTAAGGAGACAAAGAGGGAGAGCCAAGTGTTGGTTCCCTTGTGTCTCTTGATGCACAGCACACACGCACCAGTAGCTCGGTGTTGCTGGTTTCAGCTCTAGCTCTCAGGAGGAAGTGGAGGTGTGCTGGGGGAGCGTGTCTTCTTCTGGAGTCCAGTTCAGGTCTCCTATAATGTGCCATGTAGAACAGGAAAGAGAAGGGCTAAAAAAACCCCGAGAGCATCCTTTAGCTGAGCTGAGGCGCACACGTGACTGTGCTCTGTGCGTGTTAGGTGTGGCTGCAGTGCATGCGGTGATGTGCCTCGCAGTCACCCCGCGCAGACCGACACGCTTCGTGCCTTTCCAGCCTGCAGGCTAACAGGCCATTCCAAGTTAAAATTACCCTGCTGCTTTATGTAGCTTTGTTTTACAGAATATAATACTACACTGAAGAATTTTGTCGTTCTCATCAAAATTACATAGATAAACCTAACTTCTCTGAGGAAACATAGCGAGGCTGACAGCTTGTTTGCTGATCATGAAATAGAATATTGATAAAAATGTAGAATGGCTTGTCTTTGATTAGCTGGCTTAACTGTGTGCCAGGAACAACATTTAATGCAATGATCAGTCGTTTTGTGCTCAACTGAGTCGTTGTAGAAGTGAAATAAAACTGACTTTTATGAGAAACAGTCATACAGGAGATGGCTCAATATGTGTTTTAATTGTTGCTGCTTTTCTTTCTTTTTACGAGGTTTCAGAACATTTTGTAGTTTTTACAGCAATTCACTGGTGTGCTGGGGACCAAGGCTTTATGTACAAAGAAGAGTAACTGGATAAGAGCCAAAAGAAAAACAAATGCACATTGTTAAATTTATAGCCTACATGAAATACATAATTCTCTATTCTGCTAATTAACCTCCTCTGCAATCTCGTTTGCATTCAGGAAGTGAAATCCCGTCATAGTTAAAGGGCACGGTGTTATGCCGTATAGTAAGATTAAAATCCAAGATGTGTAGCTTGGTGGAAGGGGAAAAAAATGAAATCCCTCAAACCCAGGGGAGTAACTAACCTGTCGTAATAAACAGAGCAAGTGCATGACTTGGTTTCAGATTCTTTTTTGGCAGTTCCCAGGTCATTTCCTCCTATCATCCCTTACGGCCACTGGCATTCTCACTCTGCAAACTTACGGCCAGATCTATCTCAGGACCCAGATGTGGTGGGATTCTTAGGATCGTGTGGTTGTGCAGCACGGTGCTCACTAGTGGTGGTATTTGAGATGGTTTTGGTGGTGTTTTTGAGAAGGATTAGCAATTTTGTTCCCATTTTGTAACTGAATATTCTTGACTCCGCGTACTTTGAGTGGTGTTGCCCACACACCTAATTTTTCATGAAACATCCCTACAATAATATGTGTTTTAAAACATGATTATCACAAGCCTGATACGATTATTTTGAAGTAATTCTGAAAATATGAAACTTGCTTAAATAAAAAAAAATAGTAATGAAACCTGTTCTACTTCACGACTAAATCTGTTTGCACGTGATATAAAAACTCGATAGCATCCTGCAAGTGAATCAAGCAATTGATAGAGGTTTGCCCAAACCAAACAAAATGCTTGATCGTCCTGTTCTCGGGATGCGACTGGTGCTTAGGTGCCTTCCACGGTTCTGTCTGGAAGCAGATAGAATTGTAGAAGGCACGTTTCCAGGCAGAAAGTGAAGTAGTAATTTATACCCCAGGGAAAAATACTGGGAAATGCACAAAGAAGTATTACATAACTTCTTGAAGAGGAAGAATTCATTACATTTTCCTCAATGCTGATTCAGATTATCCCCTTCAAGTAATTATTTGCTCAGAGCTGCTTTTGCTTCTTCAAGGGAAGCGTAAGAAATAGCTCCCTGAGTGCTTATATCAGTGTTTGTTTAGGGTAGATTCCTATTTGTCTTCCACATGTCTTAATCTGTGGTGTTCAAGGAGAAGAAATTCAGAGTTTACTTGGAAACTTTACCTTTGTCTCATGAGAGAATGCTGATTTTACTTTGCAAGGTACAGAAGGTGATACAACATTCAGATGAAGTAGCTTTTATGAAGCAGAAGTATTAGTGGTTGTGTGGGGCTGAGAAGAAGGGCAGCACTTGCAATGTTAACAGGCTGATGTCTGGTACTTACGTTTCTCTCTTAACATGTTTTAATTATCAAGGGTCTGTGGCAGGAATGTAATATCAAAACAGGATGTTTTGCAAAACTAAGTACACAAAATACTATACATGTCGTAAATATTGCTTGAGTTGGGGAGAAAATTGTCCTTTGTATAATGGATGGAAAGAGAAAAATAAAGAATTCTGCTTGCCCCTAGCATTGCACTACTTGAATGTAATTCGTACTTAAAGCTCTGCATATTCCTTTTATACTCACTATGTGACTTGGATTTGTGCTGTTCCATTTTCGTATGAACTACATTCATACTTCTTTTTTAACTGCTGTTTGTCTCCTAAATACATATTGTATTTTAAATATATTTTGTATGTACAGGGAAATGCCAGTTTGGGGTCCTCTCTAGTCTCTGTCTTGTCCTTTTGAAGATAAAATAGCAATTCAAGGTAACAGAAACGGAAGCAGTTAATGAAATAGGAAAACTGCTCACTGTCTCCCACTTAAAGTTTTTCATTCAGTGTCCATTGGCTTACACAAATAGATAAATGATGTTGGTGTCATACATCACGTCTTTTTCTTAAATTATACTCATATAAATTGAAACCCCTGTATTTGACCTTGTTTATCTCTCCTCCAGTAGCCTGCTTAAGAAACCGCTTTGCTTTTAGGTTTTCTCTCCTGGTGAATCGGTTCTTAAGAGATGGAGAGAACAAGACCCAAAACATGGGTCCATGGTAGGACACTCTCCAGAGCTTCACTCTGTACATGAAACAGTTTATTTTAGGAACAATCTAGTAGCATATCAGGAATAAACCTCTTATCCATAGTTATATGTGCTTGGGCCATCACAGAGGAGGTGTTCATGGCCAGAAGAGTTTGTTGGGTTTACTGACTATTTTTTTTTCCCCCTCAATTACTTAGGAAAAAGTAGGGACTGCTTGTATCCTCACGCTCAACTAGAACATAGTAATTCTTTTTTCCCTTTTACCAAGAAGCAAAGCGAACTTATGAAGGTATTGTCAGGTTTTCTGATTCGCTGATGCCTGTTGGAGGCAGTAGTGGAACGAGGCATTGCACAGCAGAATGTTCCATCCAGCATAGGGGCTGGTGGCAGCAGAGCTCCTGAGCTCAGCACAGCTCCTCCTGGAGCACGACAAAGGGTGGCCTTCAAGGCTGTGCTGTTTCCAGCTTCTCCTCTGGAGCTATGGTTGTCTTCAGGAGTGGCAACGTGGAGACATTGTCCGATTGCCTCTTGTCCCCCCTTTGAGAAAGGCGTCTGAGAAAGGTAACATCAACTGCTTCTGAAACAAAATGCCGTAGTTTGGAATGAGCTGTCTGAAGGAATTTTGTTTATTTTTTCTTCTGTCGCGGTGCATAAATGGAAAGGGATTGGCAGCACTTATCGCAGTAGAAAGAGCAACACCGTAGAAATTACAAAAGAGGACTTGACAAACATGTAAAGTGGTTTTTAATTTCAGACACCCTGGAGCATGATGCATTTGAAAATTTTTAATTGAGAGCTTGAAGTTTGATAGATTTAATTGCAAAAGATAGTTGAAGTCCTGAGCCCAGTGAGTACAAACAAGGATGTATATGGTTTTGAAGCTTTCTTCTAATGCTAGAGAGCCACCATGTGCTTCCTGTGTGCCTTGTTTGTGTCAGCCATGCTGTGACCCCTTCTTCCACAAGTGACCGAGTTAATCTCTTGATTTTCAGAGCCTATGGTTTTGTATCTTGGAAGCTATAAAATGCATATATTAAAAGAATGTGAGGCGGGAAATTAATAAAGCCTCAGGGCAGCCGCACAACTGCAGGGACCACACGGGGCTTTTTTTATCTGCCAGTATGAAGGCTGATAGCCCTCCATGTGAGTACCGCTGCTGTCAGCTGTCAGGTTAAAATCACTCTGCTGTGCTCTTGCGTATGTGTAGGGCATCATCTTACTGAAGTGCAGTTTGGGGTTGGATGGTTTGTTTTTATCATACTGGCACAGTACATTCAAACATCATTCAGCTACACCCCTATTTACTCGCTTAAGTAGTTAGGTTTGCAGAATTCATCAGGTCCATCTGTGGGTCAGGAAACAAATGTATTCCCCTGGTCAACGGCCTGTGCTTCTACAGAAGGTTTTTTTATTATTACTTCTAGTCACTGCTAGTGCCTGTACTGGTTGAAGCTTGGAGAGCTTAGTGCTGGTGATGGTTCTGCCTACAAGCATGTCATACAGGAAAGTTTCTCCTTCATGCTGGTTCCTGGAGGTATTGCTTTTTAGAGGAGCATTTTTAATTACTCTTTGTAAGGTTGCAGGACTTCCTTTGGGCTTTGTAGAGGCAGAGATAGAGAAGGAAGGAATCTGATCTGAAAGCCAGAAAAAATGATCAACTCAGGAGCTGGGATGGGAGTTGGAAATACTGATGTTGTAAACAGACTGAAGGACAGATAGGTTTCTTCTCATGTTAGAGGTTGCGGTGTGGAGGTTCTACATGGTCTCCAGGTGTTGACCCATGTAAAGAGCTGCTAAAATAAAGCTAAGGAACCTTTACAATATTTTGGTTGGTTGGTTGGTTTTGTTGGCTCTTCAGTTCTGTACATTTCTATACTTCTTTGGTTTGAAGCTTGAAGGTTGATTTTGTTTTTGTAGTTCTAAGTTTTATTATCAAATGTCTCTTCTGTTCAAAAAATCATAGTCAGGGAGATAGTTGGAAAAATAGTTTCACATATAATAGAGAGATAGTTGGTGATAAATCCTGCTAAGGACAAACCTTCCTTCTGCTTTACCAAATAATAGCAGATTTTATAGCAAAACTCTAGAGTACTACTTGATGTTACTTTTGAGTAAGGTAGTAGTGAAGCATTGGTGCTAATATTCTAGCATTTTCTCAGTCACAATGGGATGCTGAACTGTGTAACTTTATATGTGCATCATTTTTCTAGCTATATATGCACTCTGGGTAAAAGTTTTCTCAGATCCTTTGAAAATAATCATATAACATTAGTATGGTATTCATTTACCTATTGTGCTTTTGAGAAGATCAAAGCTTTATAATTTTTCAGAAATATCTAAGAATTACATGGTCAACTTAATGAAGTGGTTTTGTTCCTCCATTGAGTAAAAACATTACTAGTATTGAAAGATTATTACTGAAATACAGGCTTCCCTGAGTAACAAGACTTAGTGTAGCTATTTTGTGCAATACTTTCAAAATGACATTAGTGAAAGTGCTTTTGTCATTAATATCTTGTACAGGGCTGGTCAAAATAAACTTTTTTCAAAGAAATGAAATAGTTTCGTATTAGAAGGGTGGGATGTAGGTTTTTCTGTTGCAAATTCAAGACATTGGTTGGGGAAATACATAAAAATAAGTGGAAAGGAGGGGAACAAAAGTAACTCATGAAATGCTTTTGTTCATGTGAAACTACTAAATGAGCTTTGATAAAATGTTCTCTGTGATGTTGTATGGTCTTGCTTCCGTGACACTGCCATTTCCATTGAAAAAGGGTACATAGGTTTCACTGATTAGTTAATTATTCTCTGCTGCCTGTTAAGTTAATTCTGTAAGTTAGTTGTCTTTTAGTTGCATAGAACTGCAGAGAATCTGTGGAAGAGTGTTGGGTGGCTGGTAGTGGAAGGAAGGAGAATTTTTCTTCTAGTCAATTGAATAACGAAAAATGTTGCAGAATTTTCTAAAAATTTTCTTAATTTATTGGAGGAATTGGGCCATACTTTTTCCTTTTTATTCTGATACTCCATTTAGTTTACTGTAGTTTTACTAGAAGTAATCAACTTCATACATTAAAGCTGCTGTTGAAAAGAAGTAGGTTAAGGATTTAGGTCAGAGTACATATATATACACCTATATGATGTATTTTATGCCCATGAGGAAATGAGAGCTCAGGTTTCAGCAATGCTGTCTTAAGAAACTAAGGACTTTGACAGTTACCATTTTGGGTGGCAAGTGTCTTTTGGAGTTGCTGGGTCCTTGTGTGGTGGAGTTGAGGTCTAAAGATACAATATTGGAGATGTCCTGTGGGCTTTTTCAGGGTTTTCTGCCTTTGCCATTATAAATTTCCTCATTTAGTTGTAACAGCTCTTCCTCTCATCTCACTTCACTTCCCTATTCACATATGCAGAAAATTACATCATCTTAATGATGATTTAGGGTCATTTTTTCAAGGTGTCTGGTTAAGAATTCCTCTAATCAAGAGTTCTATTTTCACCCTTTCACATAGCCATCACATCCTGGCCAGTAGGCACTTGTTTTCTACTGATGACATTTTCTTAGAACAGTTGACTGTTTTCAAAATCGTACCTGGTCATCACATACTATTTCATTATTTTGACAGTAACGTTGCAACAGGATTGATATTTTCTTACTCTCTCTTCCATCTCAGAGGAGAGTGGCAGTTACTCAAGCAGAAAGCTTATGTTTCTGATTTCCTTGCTGCTTATCTTTGATAAACTGGCACTAGTGGTACTTGGGGACCTTAAACACCGGTGCGTTTCTGACTTGTTCTGTAGATCGTTCTTGTATGAATGACACGAACTGAAGACTGAACTTCCTACGGTATGTTCAAAAAATTCAGAAAAGCTTATCTGGGATTTTTGTTATGTTTGTCATTACGGGGATTAATCATCTCCACTCACACTATTTATATCTTTATGTTCCTTCAAGTAGTCAAGATCAAAGCCATTTCTAATCATTAAAAAGCCAACATACGTATGTCTCAAATGCAGGCAGAAAGGAATGCAAATGTTAAAGAAAACAAATCCTAAAAGAGCAGTACTGCAAAACTCTGCTTCCCACACATTCCTGTTGGATTGATTGTCACTTAATATTTTATTAAGTAGCAAAGTCTAATCTCCCTTGTGAGACCTCTTAGTCCCCTCTCCCCCTGCCCCTCCTTCAGAATATATAACATTTAAATCCGTCTCTCTCTGGTGAATAAATCTATTTTTAACCTGTTCTCAGTACTAATCTCATTTAACCTGGTTTTAGTATGCATTGGGCAGAAACAATGTGGTTTAAGAATTACGAGATTTTGCAGTGGGAATGGGAAGGCAGTAACTGATTTCTATACTTCAAAAAACTCTTATTGGTGAAAATATACACCCAATGTAAAAGACTGGTGCAGCAGGTGAAATACAGACTTGGCTTTTCTTGCTGAACGTGACACGAAGCGCAAAGTACAAGAACAAAACTTACAATTAAGGTATTTTTAAGAGAGATGTATCAAATGTGTCTTCATTTGAAAAGATAATCAGGCTTACAGCTGAAGGGGTGTATTCAGTGTAAGAGAGAATCAACTTTTATCTTTGAAGACTAAAACACGAGAGTTACGATATGCGCTGCCTGTGCCCATGCGATTGCATTTGTTGTCCCGACGACTCTTTCTGGACATGCTCCCTTTTGGTGCTAACACAAGCAAATAAATGAGTCAAAAGTCACCAAAATTTAGTCATTTGAGGAAAACACTGCAGATGGCAGAGGCTTTCAGATAGCCATTAGTGTGCATCCCGGAAACATGGTGTTGGGGGCGTACAGGTTGCGGTATTACATAAGGAGAACAGAGGAAACAGCAAGGCTGAAGCGTAGCTAGCTTTTCTTTGATATATTTAATGTGGTTTAATTCAAAATATCACAAAGGTAGGTTCAGGTTGTGAAGTAACTATACAAAAGCCCTGAAATATGGTGAAGTAAACTACAAGGAGGTGTCCATGTCGTAGCTCCAGATTTAATCAGTGCATTTTCCCTACAATCGTGCATTTGAACAGAGACGAAAATGTTGTTCTGGTTCCACTTATGATTCTGCATATATGGACTTTTGCTACTTAGTCCTGGGCTCATTTTTACTAAGATGAGATTTGTAGGATTAATATTAAATCTGAAATCATGAAAGCTTTGGCCAAGACAGTTGGCCTGGATTGGGCCAGTTTTAGGAGGTTTCCACTGAAAGGAAGAAATACACATTATGGCGTAACATTCCATTGACATCCAGACAATGTGTGAAAGACATTTGTAAAGAGCACGTAACTTCTTTGTGTACTCCGCTCCTGTTTGGTTCCTTGGCTTTGTCCAATAGTCCGTGTCAACAGAGAACTGTATTTGACATCACCCTCTGTTACAGATAGACGCTATTGTTTAGTTAGATTGCGGACGTTGTCAAGTGTTGGTGAGCGGGATTTGTTCTCATTTGAAAACTTGCCAGAAAATGTCATGCAAATGAACTGCATCCAAGTCCAATTAATTGGAGTTTACGGTATTAAAAGAATGGGGTGGTTTGGATTGTATCAGTTATATCTGTGGACAAAACCTGAGCTTTTGATTTTGTTTGTTGAGTTTTCAAAGGAACATTTTCTATCAGACAACAAACGTTCTTTGTGATGTTGACCCTGATTTCACTCACTGCAATATTTTCACTTTCTGATATTTTCTCTCTTTCAAAGAAAGTCAACTCTATCAAAATCTGAGCCCTCTCTTCACTTTCTGTTTCCATTTGCTCTTTACAAATGAACAATGAATCTGAAGTTTTCTTTTCTTCTGAATCTTTGAACTGTGAGACAATTAAATTCTCCATGGTTGGAGCAGGTAGCAGATTACATGTATAATGGTGTTCTGGTTCCTCAAAAGTTTGTCGAAAAAGAGGCACTTTGCACACAGTGAGTAGTGAGAACCTTAAGAAGAAACCACTACAGCAAAAAAATATGTTACTTTTGCTTATAACTTCCACATTTTGTGGCATTAAGATAAAATGGAACAGCCAGGAGTGTCTTAATTCACGAAGGGAAATGTATATATTGACTGAGTAGCAGAAACATTACCTACAGATCCTTCCTACTTAAGGTCTGTTTGTTATCCTCTAAAATAATGCGGTTGTAGAGCTTGAGATTTCTAATATTTTTTTTTTCACTCCTGTGAAGAAATGTGTTTTGTTGGCTCACGTCTATTAAGGCAGAATCATTACGCAAAAGGTGAATCCCACACCAGTGCTCAGGGTTGAACTTAGAGTTCCGTGCGGCATAGGCCATTATAGTCCTCATTTCTCAGTATGAGGGAAGCCAGTGGAACAAAAAGCCCCAGCTTTTCATCCCAACACTTGTTAGCATGCAGTCACAAAGTTTAACACGGCCCTGGAGTTGCTGACAAGGCAACTTCTGGAAGAAGACCAGGTTTTGACTCTGCTCTTTTGTTCCATTCCTCCCTTACAAATTTTCAGGCTTCCTTTATACTTCTTAAACTGACTCCTTTTTCTGAGGAGTATTTTTGTAATTCACTGGTTACTCTGGAGTCGGGGTTAGGCTGGCAGTAAACCTGTCATTCCCTCCACTACATAAGGACTCCCATATACACGTTCCTCATGACATAGATATTTCACATAGATACAGATAAAGTTCACTGTGCTTTTTGAAATAAAGTTTTGTAGCAATTTCTTGTTGTTACTCTGAGCTACAATCTTACGTATTGTAATGTTATATCGTTGGTGTAGTCAAGAAGAATTTTCCCATAACTTGATTGAAAAGCCTGTTTATTTCCACGCTGCTTCTCTTTTCCCTGTAGTCTTCTTGGGGATATTAAAAGCTTTTGTTTTGTTGTTTTTGTTTGGTTTGGTTGTTGGTTTTTTTTTTCAAACTAAAAATAAGAATTTCCTAAACCATTTTGGTTTACGTTTTGCATGAACAAATTGCTGACCTGCTCTTTGCTAAATCACTTGAGTAGTTTCTACATTTCAGCGCTACTGTGTGCAGTGGTACTTCATTATTTGGTTACAATTTTAGGTTCTAAACTGAAAATCTTCACACCAAATAGTGAACATCAGCCATTGGCCTCAGCTGAGTTTATCTATCCCTCTGTATTTCAGGGATGAGGAGTTATTTTTAAAACATGTTTGACTTTACGAAGTGTGCTGTGGAAACTACAGGAACCACAAAGTCTTCTTCTGTCTTTTTCATTTTTCTTTTTAGATTGCGATATTAGTTTGTTTAATTTGACAAGTTCTGATGACCAAAATGTGATGCTGAAAGGCTTGAATAATAACTCAGCTGATTTTGTCCTTTTGGAAGAGAAATATGCCAGAGACAAACTGTCCTCTCTGGCAGTCCTATTAGAAAGATTGAGAAATGAATAGAGCTATTAGAAAACCCAGTTAGAATGTATATCTGAAGAATTATGGCTCTGCCCACAGGGGTGAAAAGCAATGACTCCATTTAGATTTTCAGAATTCTGGTTTCTAGAAATGTCGCAGAGGAGTAAAGAAGACTCTATCTTCATCGTTCATCACATAATTGGCTGAACTACTGTCAAGGTTCACAAGACTCCTAATGTTGTCGTCATTAGTCTCCAACTTCCAAGACAAAGATAAGATTTTTGCTATGACATATAATCAAAAAGATATTACTTTTTAAAGATAAATAGCTCATTCCATTCTCTGATCTCGATCTAATAAACTAAGATCAAAAGCAAGCTTTTCTTTTGGCAATGTTATGAAATGCTACTTTTGGAACAGAAGTCAAAGCTTACTCTGTTCCTTCAGTACTGCAGTGCTGCAAAACTGGACCTTAGCGAAGGCTATCAGTTGTTCTCATTTCACGCCTGTGCTTTAGAATTAATGATTTCTGATAAAAGTACTAAGCAGTTGCCGTCAGAAAATTCATCGTGATTTGTTTTTAGCATGCTCTGAATCCCTGGCTAAGTCCTCATGTCTTTGCATACGTGTATTTTGTGTAGTTCTTCATTATAATTAGATAAAGTAGGAAAATAAGATAGATAAAAAGGCCTGAAGAGACATTAAATGCCAGTACACGTTTAGTTGTTCTACAGTTAGACAGAATTGTAGTGTGGGGAGGGTTAATTAGCTTTTTTTTTTTTCCTTGTTACTGACCTAATACTTATAGGCTGGTATTTTCTTTATTTCCCATGGGTTTCTGTGTACTGTGTTTATTAATCAGTAAATAACAGATGGACAGACAACATAGAATGAATTAGTGGATTAAATCTAAACCCAAGCGTATTCAAACCAGAAACAACATGACTCAGTGGATTTAATAGTTACGATTGTTTTAGGTTTAACATGTGGGATTTATTTTTATAGTGTTGTTGAAATTGTCACGACTTTTCCTAATTGTTAACTGATAACAAAGGTTATCATTGCAGTAGGGTAGTAATGAGCCGTGTCTGACCAAGGTTGCTCCAGTACCTTCACAAGGAGGCACTGAAGAGCGTGTCTGATGGATCACAGCACATTGCAGGTGGTCGGAGGGGACAGCGTGGCTGAGGAAAGGCTGGCACGAGCCACCCTTGCCCACCTGCTCTGCCATGGAGAAGGCAGCAGAGAACAAGTGGTGGACAGGGAAGCTGACCCACGACCACAGGCTGGTCATTCCTGCATTAGGGCTCAGCTGCAACTGCAGCCCTCTTCTCAAGATGATTCCACCTTCGTGATTTTTCTTAAGCATCTGCTGCATCTGTACTGTAAAATATTAAGAGGTGTGTATTTAACAAGTTCATAGTTTGCCAAAACTTTTGACTGTGGCTGAATTCCTTGTACCACCCAGATTTGTGCTCTGCCTTGCTCGCTTGTAGGCTGAGCTTCCGGTGTTGCATTGAAGTTGTTTTCTGGTATCTCTGCATTATGCTATAGATGAAAGCGAGGTCAAGCACCCAATGTGACAGTGAGGTGTCATTCTCTGTTCTGAGTGTTGGTAGGAGCTGTTGTGGCTTTATAGAATCATAAAGGATGGAAAAGACCTCTTAAGATCATCAAGTCCAGCCGTCAACCCAACACTACCATGACCACTAGACCGTGTCCTGAAGTGCCACACTTTTTGAACATCTCCAGGGATGGTGACTCCACCACTTCCCCGGGCAGAGGTTTTTTTATTTGCAGGCTTCCGGAATATCAGAAAGATGTATGGTATGAGGCAGGAAGAGATGGTTGCAGAAGGACATAAGCTTAAATACATTTTGGTCCTACATAGTTTCTGTTCAGAAAGAATCAATTATCTCAGTTAATACTGCATCACTTGTTTATCTTTTGTACCTTATGTAAAAGACCATTTTTAGTTTCTATTTAACCATGACCCATTTGATTCTGATTCCATTCCTTCTGCTCTGATTGTCTATTTCTGATGTCACATACAAGGCATGTTATTACAGATCGACATCATAATTAAGGGGAAAATGATAAGGCTTAATTTTATTCTGAGCCCACAGGGCCTGAATTAGAGAATTTGTGAAGAACGCTAACATCTTTCCATTTTCAAATATAATATGTTGATTTATGAAAGAAGACATCATTGAGGCAAGCAATAGAAATTTTTTTGGTTCATGATCTAGTTTGTAATAATCTTTGTAGTTAGTCTGCCTGTATCACTCGATTTTGAAGTGCGCTGAGTGCTCTGTACTCTCTGCTCATTACTCTACTTTTTATGACCCGCTTAACTCTTGTTGTTAACCTAACTGGAATGTTTTTTGTACAAGTTAGGGATGCTTATCTATCGGAAAAATATGTTAACGTTTAATATATTTTAAATTTAAAATTGTTATTTTCGTTTGTTTTGTTTCATACATTCACTTTCAATTCTGTTTTGTATTTAGTTTTGGATTTCATCAGAGGATACCTGTCCCAAGATGAATGTTCTGGACAAAGTAAAGCGTTTGGAATGGTGCATTGCTGCATCAAGAAGTGAAGGACAACTTCAGACTAACTCTGATGTGTAAGTATACTTCAGCTTGTTTTGAGAATTTGAATAGGTTTTAGTAACAAGATTTATGGAAATCATACAACTGCTGTTGAATATATTGGTTTAGAAGGGCAGAATGGCAATTAAACTTAGATGATTGTTGATTGTAATAGAGAGTTAAGTTGTTATAGCAACTGGAGCTCTCATCTCACCACTGTGCCCAGAAAAGCACATACGAAAGAAAAATAAAAGGAAAAAAGATCTTTTTCTTCCTCCCAATAGTCTGTAATCATAATTACCATAATTGATATTAAGAATTTTTCCTTTTGCAGTTTCTAGTGCTTAAACATTACTATGCAAATACAATTAATTCTGCAATCAACATACTTACTGCACTGAAATAATGCTATTTCTTAAGTTAATACTGGATTTCAGTTCTCTTTATCATTTTAACCATTTAAATAAAAAATATGTAATTCCTTCAGTCCTTTTGCAATTCAGAGGGAGATTAGGTTTTGTTATTTTTCATTCCTTTTCAAGTGTTAAGCAGATGTAATGCTGTAGTCTGTCATACTGTTATTAAAGCTTGGTATATTCTGCTGATTATAAACCATAAGAGTGCAATTAGTCAACAGTAGTAAATGGAAAAATTAAGGCAGGAACGTTTTCTGTGTGCTCAATGTATTGGATTAGATTAAAAGGTATTAAAAATGCAAGTCCAGGACTTGTGTTCCCATTTAAGCCAGCTGATTATTTGGGCTGATATGGTGTTTTTCATCAAATTGTGGGTGTCCTGGGGAGTCTTTCAGGGAATATCTTAATCAGCTGGCGACATTTTGAATGTTCTCTGTGACACAATTGAGAATTAAGGAATCTTGAATTTGTCTCCTGTTCTGCCCCTGATCCGAGACATCATGTTTTAGCTGAGGAAGAGCCATGATTCAGTATCCTTCCATCCTGCAACGTGTGTGTGTGTTCCTTTTTGCTGTGTGTGGTTTTTTGTTTTGTTTTTATTTAGAAGCGGTACAGCAGAACACTGCTTCTGGGTTGCCGCTGATGTATTACCAATTCTTTTGACCTGTCCCGGATTAGAAGAATGCAGTTCCGTGTGGAATAAGCAACAAGTTTTTAATAACATTTTCATAGAGTGATTTCTGAATTACTCCTTTCCTTGACTGCATGACTCTACAGAATAGCAGGATTTTCCTTCTGAGTTGGTCATCAGAAGATGTGGATACTGGAGTCTTAGCAGACACAGGAAATAGGGACTTGTGCCTTCTTTTTGGTTGAAAGCACAGGCTCTTTTGTACTTCATTTTACAACCACCGCAAAAAAAGCGTTGTTGTTTAAACTTGGAGGTCAAGCGAAGTTAGTTTTATGTGAATGAAATGAAGAGCACTCAGAGTCTCCATTTTCTTAATAACTCGCAATTATTTGTTTTGTATATGTTTACTGTTTCTAAAGAGAACCATTTTAGGCTAGTTAGAGCTATTGAGAACTGAAATGTCAACTAATAGTTTTAATTACTTGCTCATGATGCTCTCAAAGGTAGTTTGAAAGAAAATGAACACATGCTCTCCATTAAAACAGATGAGATTTAAACATATCAAAGTAATGCCCAGTTTCAAGTTGTAGAAATTTAGAGTTTATGTAAAGCGAGTGAATAGACTGTTCTGTGGAACCAGGTCTAGCCAAGCTGGGCTGTGCCATTAGAGTACCTAGCAGCAGAAGATTAGTTAAGTCTGACCATTAGAAACCCTCATCATTAGAGTTTGTTACTTAGCTCTAAAAACTTGCTCCAGGCTAAAAATTAGATTTCAGCGATTCCCAGCATATGAGGCTTTAAATTACTTTTAAAATATACACAAAAAGCAGATTTGCTTACACATCCATTACATCCACATCCATAGTTCTCTTTTAGCTCAATATTTTATGTGCTAAGAACGAAGAGCTCTGACAGTAGATGGAGAATGCTTACGGTCACTAGGTTAGAGCCTATTTTTCTATCACCTCCACGTTTATTTCAGGTCTTTTATGGAGCCTTTAAATTACATCTGTGCAAAGTGAAAGTATTTTATTTCCTCAGATTTAACTTTATGGTTTCTTTTTAAAATAATGTTCATTTTCTTGAAGTATGATATCCTCATTTGAGGCCATCTGCTTCTTTTCCTGCTCTTTTTAAGAGAACTTTTCTGGTTTGGGCAGCTTGCCTGCAGCTGACCACAGGGTGAAATAATAGAATTGTCCTGGTTTGACTGGATCCCCAAGCCAAATCCCTCCGTAGTGCAGGTGTGTCTCTTCAGCAGGTGCAGCTTTGTTCGGCTTCATGTACATCATCTGTTCACAGCCATAATACTGTTTTCTAAAGAATCTTTCCGAAATGCAGTATTGTCTGATGTCGGAGGTCGGAATGAAGCGTAATGCAAGGAAAGATTTAGAGCTCAGAAAGTATGTGGAAAAACAATTTCTGTGTTTCAATGCAGTGAGAGTGATTGGTTGGAACCCAAATCACAGAAATTCTCTGGGCAAGAAAGTTCCAGCGTGGCTTCTGGGGACTGCAGACCTGGGAAATGCCATATTTTGGCAGGCTGCCAGTCTGGCTGCTAATGAGCCAAGCTCATAACCTTGCAGGGAGCTGTGTGCGTCTCCATAGCTTCTGAGCCAGCAGAGTCCCATATTCCTTGAGCATTGATCCCTGTGTCACTTACCATAATGCCTCATTCCTGCGTTTTCTCAGAGCGATAGGCTTTATGTACCACAGAGCTCTATTTTCAGTGCCTACCTTAATCTCGGTTTCTGATCCCGTCCTGGGTTACAAGCCAAACGTTTAAATTTAGTACAGTAAGAGGTAGAGATTCAAAATAAATGACACCTGCTTTGCCTTTGAAGCACAGATTAGCCAGGACACACTGTGATAGCCATCTGTAGCAGTAGGATTTCACCTCTGCTTTTGCTTTTGGAAGCTTGAATAGTCACCTGCACAAACTGCCTCTGCAATAAGCGAGGCTCCACATAGCGCACAGTCTGCCTGCTCACCATCTTTCTGATAGCGAGCGTTAAATACCTGGTTGTTGCAGATACAGCTTTCTCAATAAGTTACAAATAATTATTTTAATTAATCTGATTTAGTCAAACAGCTGACAACACAAGAACTGTCAACATATATATAAAAGACATTACCATGTTGCAAGAAGCATCCACGTCTAATGCCACAGCTTTGGGGTTTTTTCCCTTTGGAGTTCTGGGTCTGTGTTCACTTTGGTATTTCAGTGCTACCTGCACCAGCTTCTGTTGCACTGCTTCTGTACCTCAGCAAGTGTCAGTAATCGGGTAAAGAGGTTTAAAATGTTATTTGCAGTCATTGTCCATGAGTATCGTTATGTACGTATTTATCAGCATTGTCATATGCCTTCAATCTCTAAGACAATTTCAGTGTTAAAACCTTTCCTGTTGAATGGGGAGAAACATTTTTTTGTGCAATTGTCGCTCTGTCATTTTATGAGCACAGTTTTGGTGGGTTAACAGAGACGTGAAATTCTCAGTTCTAAGGGGAGAGTTCCGATACTTTCAGAGGCACTTTCAGTGAGGCATTGCAAGTAACAACTGTACTTGATATTTCACCTCATTGCTTTATTGACACTTCATCAGGCACTTTGGCAGCCTTATCAACATTGAGACATATATGTTCAAGTCCTTAGTTCCTTCACTGTGATCATAAAAAATGTTTGTTTGACGAAGAAGACCATGCCATTTAGGGCAGAAATAGTAAACTCCTTTCTTGGTACTGCTTTGATACACCTAAAGGATGTTACATAGTGTTTTTAAAGTTATTTCAATTCAGAGAGGATTCTCAGTCGTTCTCACAATTATTAAATTTATCTGAAGCTACAGTATTTGTCGTATTCATCTCCAGCTTGAACAAGACGACCATTCTTGATTTGCAAAAGTAGCTTTAGATGATGTGTCCCAGTTTATTAGCTGGGGAAATGCTGTGCTGAGTACACTACATGGTTTCTCAGCTGATCTAAAATAGTGCTTGTTTGTTTTCTTGGGTTTGATGTGAGTCAAAGACAGTCCCATCCATTTTCCTATCTATTTGAGATGAGAAAATCCAATCTCGGGCTGTAAATTTCCTTGGTGTTGGGAGGGATAGCTCCCCCAAGTATAGTCCTCTGTGCTTGTGCAATACACATAGCTAGGCAGTTTAGTGAAAGCAGAGGGCACAACTTTCTGCTGACGTTCCTTTTCCAGATGCAGATAACATTAAAAAAAATTTTTTTTGAGGAACTAGCAGTTTCCATTTTTTGTCTCCTCGAAGAAGTTTACTCTTTTTTCTCTAAAGGTTTTGACAGAAATTAGTGCAGCCACTTTCAAATCATGCACATTGAAGTGTATGAAAACAGACCGTGTATTCCAATTAGGAATTTTGTACAGAGCTGCAAGAGTTCATATAAAGGGAAGAGAGAGAAAGAGAGTGAGCGCAATTAACCTTCGCTTGTTCTGTAGAAAACATTGAGACCAAAGGAAAGGAATTGGTTTGGTATTTCTGAATTCATTTGGTAGTTTCAAAATTGCAAGCACACTAATGAGAAGTCTGATGGATGTTCAACAGAGATTCATTAATTTATTATTTTGGAATAATGTTAATTGAGTAAACAATATTGCCTTCTAGAGGCCTTAAGTGATATAATTCTGAAACACTGTAAAATTTGAAGAGACCTGATGCATTTCATGTTTCTGCGTATTTGATAATGAGACATGCTAGCTGAATGTGGTTTCTTCTGAGTAGCAAAACAGAAATAATTAGCCTCCAGAAGGTAAATTCCAAGAAACACATTTTTTAAAAAACTTTGTAAATTGGGGTTTACAGGCTAGTTGTTATTTCTTTCCAGTCAGAACATAATACTCAATAGTCATTTTGGTATAACATTTTAGAATCAGTCTTCTTTCTAATCAAGCAAAAAAAAGGTGATAGAAGGCCACCAAAATAAATACCTGCCTCACATCAGGCAGCCACCCTGTCTTCTCGCCTGGAAGAGAAGCTTCTCCTGTTACACACCCTGAAGAGCTGCACTAGCCCCATCCTGGTCTCCCTTTACTGAGTAGGAGACTTTCAAATCCGCCAGCTGCGATCTACCTACATGGATTCCTGTCACCTCTATGTACTTGCCTTCCCTGAAGCACAGTCTGCTTTAAAGTTTCAGTGTCCCCCATTGCAGGAATGCAAATCCTGCTGCGAAGTCAACAAAAAACAACAGATGAAAAAGAAGGAAGGAGATTCTGGCAGCATGTTCTCCAGCAGGGTATGTTACACTTGGGCAGGAGTTGAAGGCAAGTGCTTTGCTATCTTCCATGCTTGTAACTAGGTGGAGCATTCACTGGGGAAGTGCAGCTTCTCAGAAATTTCCAGAGGGCTTTCGCCTTTTCCTTCGGGATACTTTTCAATTTAGAGTTGGTTAAATGTGACTATTATTTATTTCTGTGTAGGTTTCCTTTTTCCTTCTATATATTCATGAGTTTCTCTTCTCACCTTCATATTATACATTGCTCTTAATAACAACAGAGGCCTTTCAAGTACTGGCTAATTTTTTTGCCCCCCCTTGCCCCGGGAATTAAAAATCCTATGAAGTCATAAGTAAAACCAGAGGAGATATGTAAAAGTCTGTCTGATTTTCATGTATTTTAATCATTCCAACTATCTCAAGCATTTTCTTCAAGAAGAAAAAAAAAATCTTTGTGGGACCTTTTTGTATGGCTAGGACAGTAATATTGTCACAGTAGGAGGTGACGAGCTGATTGAATAGTGCTGAATGTAAGGCAGTTACATTTTATTTTTTAAATATTTCTACTGTAATTTGTGTAAAAAGAAAATGTTCCCAGCATGCAGGAAAAAAAGACAACTTTTCCCCTTACTTCCTTCAATACATTTTTTAAAAAGTAATTGATTGTAAATAAACTTCAGAGAATCTCTTTGACAGCATATAATTTATGCTGTTTTCAGTTGTAATCTCTGAACAGACAGATTCATGGCATGTATTTTTTTCAGTACTAACCATTTTGAAAATTATTTTTAAAGTATTTGTCACATTAAGGGCCTGACTCTGTAGATGCTTAAGTGCATAAATGGTAGTTCTAAATCAGATACTTGGTACAAATGGAAAGGGCCATGACTTTTTTACCAGGCTGAGTGCTCCAGTGTCAGTCAGCCCTCTTGAAATGGGCTGTAGCTTCTCCGTTTTGAAGTATTTCCAACATTTTTTAATTGAAACTGTGAATAGTTTGGCTTTGTTCTGATACATAATGTGCAAAGTCAGTCTGTAAGTGTGTAACATTTGCGTGTGCGACTGTGGCCCTGTAACAAGGAGTTTAGGTAGAGTGAGTTGAAAGTGTGCTGGTGAAATGAGGCACCACAAGGATGCCTGATCTGCAAGGGGTCTGTGAACATTAAAAGTGGTGCTCGAGCTGGCTTGCAAGCGTGACTGTAACCAAAGGAAGTGCAATATTTAAAAGAATGTCTCTTAAAAGATTATTTTCTAGTATTTATTATCTTATCTATTGTATGTTAACGATGCCTCTTTGTTTTGACTTCACACGTAAACTTCTCATTAACCACCAGTAGTCTAAGAGCATATTATACCTGGAACAACTTATCAACAGTTAATGAAAGGGTCATTGGCAAAGTCCAGCGCAGAAGCCATAGATCCTGGATTCATAATTGCATCTTGACTGCGTAATTGTGCACCCCTCACTAGGCCAGGATTTATTTAGGCATCTGGTAAAAACATTATTTCTTTTAAAAACTACGTAAGCATGTGTGTAACCACTTGCTGAGTGGAGAGGTGGATGGAGTGTTATATCGAGGTCTCCCTGACCTTGGTGCTCTGTCATAGAAACACAGTAAAAAAAGCATGCAGTTAAAGTGAAAAAGTTGAAGTAATACAGAAGCAGCATCTAAAGCCTTATCTCATGATATTGGTCCTGCTTTCCAATCTTCCTGCCTCGTGCATAAGCACCAGTATCATTAGATAGGCTACCAAAAGTCAGTTAAGAATAGGATTTCCAACGAGTGCTTGGAAATAAAACAGAACATTAAAATTTAAAAATCCAGCATTAGAGTATTATGGTTTGATTCAGTCATGCCTGGCTTATTTTATACACCAAGAAAATGATTGCAAATGAGATATCAAGACAGTTTTCTTTATTCCATTTAATTATTGCTTGATGAATATTTGATGCAGGGTTTGCAGAAAGAGATTTTTCTTTCAAGGTAGTAAAAACTAATTTTGGATAATATATATTTTTTATCTCTTATCAATCAATAAAATATAATCCTCCTCATTAGTGGGTTATTCTGCCCTTTATTGTATCAGTGACAGTCTTCATCCTATGTATCTAATAACTACATTGACCAGAGCAGAAACTACCGCATGCACCCTGCAATGTATAATCCACTCTGCCCAGCTCCTCATCAATTATTTTTGCTGCAAAATGTAGTGCCACTGATAGGTATTTTATCTTAGTGCTGCATTCCTGCTGCCTGCGGACTGTTGCTTTGAAGAGTCTTAAAAGCATTGCTATTTAATAGTACTAGCCACTGCATCTGCTCTGAAATTTGTTCCAAGTTACTCACTTTCTGTTTTAACAATACACTTTCATACACAGATAGTAAACACGTTTTGCTCGGTACTGATCTATTCGGAAGTGAACCTCTCCTAAATTTTTAGGGAGACTGTGTTAAAATGTGGGATTCAGTGAAAAAAATTGTTCACAATGTGAAAAAATAATATTTTCCCTTTAAATTACTGCAATAGAATTTTATGTAATTAAAATGTAAACTAAATATTGTGTGCTTTACAGAGGACATCATGAGCATTTTTCACATCAGTGTGTTTCTTGCAGAAAGATTTCTTTTTGAAATTTTTACTCAGTGAGAACTTCCCAGTGAAGAAATGAAAGTACACGGGTGGATGGTCACGACCCATACAATAAGCATCAGATCACCCCATTTTCACAGGGAAAACTCCCCTAACAGGTTGCAATAAATTGTGTATGTGGTGACCTATAAATATGTTAAAGCCAATGTAGAGATTTGTGAAGCATTGCTTAAATCTTGGTGGTTTCTTCATGAAGTTTTTTGAGACTTGACTGTTTGTTTTTCCGTTTATGTGTGTTAAATTATCTTTAACTTTGCAGTCGTGTATCTCTTGGATGAGTCTGAACGGGAAGGATTTTCAGGGACTGTGCCGAGCTGTATTGCTTCTCTCAGATCTCTGCAGGTTAAACCAGAATGCTCTTTTCAGTGCTGGGTCTTCATCCACTGGGCTGGATGAGGCAAATGGAACAGGCTTTGGCTGCTTTTCTTGTTTTTCAGAGACTTAGGAAATAAAGGGGCATTACAAGTTCTCTCTTACCACCAATGTATTGTCCTTGGCTACAACTAACCTAACGTCTGATATAACATTATATGGAAACTAGACAAACCAACCTCTTTTACATTAAAACCTTTCTCCTTTTTTTGGTAGAAACTACAAACTCTGAGGTTTGCATTTTTACAAACCTGATTTCTTTCCTTCAGGAAAACGTTACCTCTCTGTCTCCATGCTGCTATCCTGAGTGTGGATTTCTTAAACAAGTATGTCCTGAAAAAAAGTTTCCTTAAATACACATTTTAAACATGGACGGTAAGGAAACACATTCCAATTTGTACATTCTTGTGTCTATTCTGGAAGATTTTATATAATTTCTTTTTAAATATTGGTAAAAGTGCAGCTTATATGTGATGCCATCTATTCCAGCTCTGTGTTCCTCTCCCAGTGGCTGTATTGCGGGCTGTACGGCTGTGCAGATAGTCAAGTAGTTCTACATCCTCATAAATCCCACCTTCTGATGTCACTTCTCCTTTCGGTAGGTGAAACCGTTAGCAGCCTTTGCATCTGAAGCCCTTGTTATCTTTTTTTCTTTCTCTTTTCCATATGCTTACCAGGGCTTTTTTGTATTCTAGCAGCTGTCTTCTCTTGATCATACGCTGCCGGTTGTGCTTCAGATTAGGAAGCTGACTTTCTTCAAGGTTGCAGACTATATCTGGCATATGGCAATAACGTCAGGGTTTGTTGCCACTCTCAGCTCTGCTAAAGCATCTGGAAATCATTTGGGTATTGACCAACATAGGTGACGTGGTGTCAGGAAGATCACTTTTTGTATCTAGGGATGTATGAGCTACTGTAATTGCTTGATCAATCTATTCACCGAGTTAAGTGACTTTGACAATAGCATGAACTAAAAGGAAGGAAATCTTTAGGAGAGATGAGTTGTGAACTCATCTGGGCAGCTGGACAGCTATTCAACTGGACAGCTATTCTCTTGATTATACAGGTCAGTCCTTCTGTAGATAGGGTATGAGATGTAGTGGCACCCCACCATTTTTAGCTTTATGGTACTGAGAACATTTGCAGGGTTGCAAATCTGCACTGGGGCTATTTTATCTGGTTTATCTTTCAGATATCATCTCATCACATACGTGCTGCAATGCATTGCTGGTTTTGACAAAGTGTTCTTGAAGTAGAGGTGCCGAATCTGCGATCAGCAAAAACCTTGATGGATTTTAAATATCATTAGAAGTTAGGTCAGAATAAGGTATAATGGGAGAGGAATAGGGACAGGAGCCATAAGAAAAAGAATGCAAGAGTGGAGGAGACTGCTCAAAGAATGTGTGGTTTGGAAGCCGGAACATGGACCAAAATGTTAGGAGAAAGAGAATTTTTCTTTTTCTTTTTTTAAAGCAGAGATTAATTACATGTTGGTGTTATAGCAAAGAAATAATCTTCCTATTAAAAACATGATATGAAAATGTGCTGCAAGAAGCGACTTGTAGCAAATTGCAAATCTCTTTATTGGTCTTAATAGCCCAGAGATTGTACTGTTTCCTGCAAGCTGTCGGATTTGTAACTTTGATTTTAGGACTCTGATTATTTTTTTTTTAATGCCAACTTCGGTTTGCTTTCTCCGAATCCAGTGAGTTAGTTTTATGTGTGCTTATTTTTGGGAGGATGAATCGCTGAATATGTGTGTGTGCAAATAATTTCAAACATCGGAGAATTTTCACCATGGAAAAGTTGAACCACAGTAGTGATTATTAGGGACTACAAGCACGTCAGTTCTAAGTTAATACACCAAGATAATTACTCTGTCCTGCTCCTTTCCTTGTGAGCAACTGGTAGGTGGTAAGTAATCTCTTTTTAAGCTATTTTCCCCTCAATATGTCAGAGGAATTATTTGAAATAATTATGAAAGAGACATAGAATATAAATGTCAGAATAGATGTAGATGGGAAAATATTACTACAGAGGGGTTTTGTAATATGTTGGAAATGTCATTTATGGTTCTGTTTTAATGAATGGGTAATTAGTTGGCTGAACATTGGCTCACTTCTTAATGGAATCTTAGTGGATTAACTACATGCCTCATTCATATTATCCTACAGGATTTTTCTGCCTTCTTGTAATGAATAATCTTTTTGCAGGATGCCAGTATGAAAAGGGAGGGGCTCTTCTAATGTAGAGAGCTTGTGCTTTTGTTCTTTGTTAAATGCACGTGCATTCTGTTTTAAAAATACTTAAAATACATATGTTGGTGCTGTTCCTATACTTCTTTCTGCAGACACAACCCACATTGCTTTGGATACTAATCCTAACACCTGCATTTTCCACGTTGTTTTGTTTTGGGTTTTTTTTTAAGTTACATTTTTACATTTGCTTTTATTTTGTTGGGTTTTATTCTCCTTTTTTGGCACAGTTGTGTTTGCCTCTTGACATAATTTAAGAGAGTTCACCTTTAGAGGTCCTAGTTCCTTTGTTGGAATGGTCACTGCTGTCCCACAGCTGTGCTTGCTGTGGTCTTCCTCAGGATCTCCAGGCAGAGATCAGTGTTTGCTGATGTGGTAGGTTATAGCAAAAACATGGAATCGTAGAACATTTTAGGCCGGAAGGGACCTCTAGAGGTCATCTGGTGTAAGCTCCCTACATGAGTAGGGACATCTCTACCTAGGTCAGGTTGCTCAGAGCCCCATCAAGCCTGACTCCAGGGATGGGGCATCCACCACCTCTCTGGGCAGCCCATTCCAGTGCTCTATCACCCTCATCTTAAAGAACTTTTTCCTAATATCCAGCCTAAATCTATCCTTTCCTAGCTTAAAACCATTACTCCTTGTCCTGTCACTACAAACCCTTTTAAACAGACATCCCCCTGCCTTCCTGTAGGCCCTCTTCAGGTACTGGAAGGTCAGTATAAGGTCTCCCCAGAGCCTTCTCTTCTCCAGGCTGAACAGCCCCAACACTCTCAGCCTGTCTTCATACGAGAGATGCTCCATTCCCCTGATCATTTTGGTGACCCTCCTCTGGACATGCTCCAAGATGTCCACATCCTCCTTGTGCTGGGGGCTTCAGTACTGGACACAGTTCTGCTGCTTGCATTTCTTAGCCACACGTATTGTATCCAGAAAACTGACTTTTTCCAATGCGCACACTTACTGTTTGGACAAAAGTACCTATGGTTGCCAAACCTCATCCGCCTGTCTTGTATCCGTGCTGTCACCAGACTACGCTCACAAACTGCTTTCCTGAGCTTTCACGTTCAGTGTGGAGTGTGAGTTTGGAGCTTATGGCTGGTATATGTGCAATTGTATAATTTAAAGTTGTCCAGGTTCAGATTGACAAACAGTAGGTGGCAGGTGGTGTTACATAAAATCAAGTACTTCTTTCCTTAAAAATCTCCTAACGTGAACGCTTAAGACTGACTCCATATCTAAGTGTTGATTTCAAAGTCTTTGTGTTTTGAATCCTGTAAAACTTTACAGATCTCAAATACAGATGTGCCCAAAGAAACCCAGTTCAGGTCTTTGCTTTTCCTTATATATGGACATGCACCTGTAGGAAATTTTATTTCCACAAAAGCTTTTAATATGTAAAGTCAACTTCTGGCCTTTCTTTCACATCTTTGTTAGATATACACTTTATACTTACTGCTATGTATTTTCCAAAACCCGTTGCTAATTGAGCAGAAGGCTGCCAAGGCATTTAAAAAAAAAAAAAAAAAAAGTGTTTAACATTTAGCCCTGCTGTTTGCCCTAAGGCTATAATTACTTAGGTAATTTTTTCATATCGCCTGCTTGTAAACTCCTGCATTAGGTTATGGCTTATTGAAAGACCTTGTCTGAAGCACTTTGTTTCTTGCTTGTGTCGCATTCACGTTTGTGTGCTGCTGGGATGTACTGGTGCAGTTCTACAACATAGGTGAGAGGACTTCATGATACACAGTTATCAATAAAGACAATGTACCACGTTCTGTCTTTTCATGGAAACAGAAATTAACCTATGTCCTGAAGTCTGTCTTGAGAGATGATCAGAATCTAGGTATTCAAAGTGAAAGAAGAATACATACCTCAGTTTTCCTCAGTTTATAATTTTTCCTGTTGCCATTTCACAGAATCCTTGTGCGGCTGGGAGGAAAAGGAAGTGAGTATCAGTATTATGTGGTCTGTGTTAATATGAATAGCCATATATCTGTTAGTTTTACTTAAAAAAAAAAATTACTTTTCTGAATCAGCACTGGACAATGTTATCTGCTGTGTTATACATTTCGGTAGCATTGTGTGGTTAGAAAAAACAAGGTTTCAGCTGAAATAACTTGGATTTGTAATTTGTTTTCATTTTATTTTATTTACCATCTAGCAAAGTGCTATTTGCAGTGAAATTTGGTGTCTCAGCTGAACCATTATATTCAGCTGTAATTAGAATAAACTATCGGCCTGAATTACTGTACATTGGTTTTAGAGATCTGTTTGGAGAAAACCATTTCTTACCAAAGCAGAGATAGCCATTTGCCGTCTTAACTCAGTACATTTGCAAAATACACTTAGTATAAAATTAATTAGGTCATTAGGAAGCTATTATCTTGCCTCAAAGGAACTGATTTTAAAAGTAAGCGTGTTTTCTGTAAAAGGTGACATCTTTGCATCCAAACCTAGTTGTGATACATTCTTAAGGTTTTATTCTTGCCTTTCTTTCCTCACTAGAACGGAGAAGCGTAGAAACAGGTAATAAGGAATTCTCAGTATTATGGCATGCACTAAGGAGGAAGGTCATTCTTTAAAGGCTAACTTTATTGTTCAGTGGCAGAAATCGGATGATCTCCAGTACATTCTGGAAAAACAGCTTTGTTTCCTTCATTTTAAGAGTTGTCCACAAACACAGTACAGAATTTTAGTTAGTTCTTCAGTGTTCAGAACAATGTAATTTAATATAATATATGGGCAAGTTTCAGCCCTATCAAATAGTATTTGTTATGACTGTCTCAACTATAGTTAATTCTTGCTGTCTGATCAGCTTTCAGGGCATCTCATTATTTCACTGGCGACTGGATGATCTGAGCAAATAATTAGCAATTTTAGGCTCTATCTTTTCCTTTCTTTCATTCTACAAAGAAAATCTTTGTCTTTGGCCAGGCACAGAACTATAACTTGCTGGGAGTCTCCTGAGAAATGAAACAGAAAAGCCAAAGCCATAGTTGGTTGTTATTTAACAGGCTTTATGACCTCTTTTTCTCTTGTCAGCTGCAAACAGTAATACTTGTATATAAGAGTAGAATCTTATTGTTTTTTCCTATCTTTGTCTCTTGGTAGGCCAAAACCCTATGGCTAGGGAATGCAAGTTTTGTATTATCATTGTGTAGCACCTGAGCTTTTTTTGGCCCAGTCATCTGTTGAGAGGCATCTTGAAAAATATTTAGTGCTGGTCATCTAACATATTACCGGCCAACAATAAGAAAAGAGTAGAGAAGAAGCCAGACGAATAAAGTCTGTGAACTACACAAGTTAGGGTCCTGGGTGTTTTTAAAATGAAACTGGGTACAGCTGTTTACATCTGAATTGCAGGTCTAGCCTAAAGCTTTTCTTGGCTCTTCAGTAGCGTCTCCGTTCTGAAGAGAGCGACCCTTTGTGAGTGTCGTAGATTATATTAGTATATGATTTCCAATACATGTTTAAGCATTATCTTTACAACGTGATCTGTAATGAAATTTTGTAGAAGAAAAAGCAAATCTGAGAAGTTCAGCGGTCTGTTCTTAACCATATTTTCTCTTGTGTACTGTGTTCTAAGCATTTATTACACCCTTTCTATACTCTTGAATTGCCTAGAGACAAAATGGCCAGTTTATGCCTTACCCCAAGATTGACATTTTTATGGTGCCCAGATGGAATTTTAAATTTCTAGTATTTCAAAAATTGTCTTGATATCTGAGAGTAGAAAAACATAGTTCTGTGGGAAAAGAAGACCATGTTATGCTACTGAGGAAGGAAGAGTTTGCCTATTCAAAAGATAGTTAGAGCTTCTATGCTGCTTCAGCAATTTGGGATCCTTGGTTCCATGTACTTTGGTAGGAACAAATGCTCTCGGATGGGGATATGTTAAAGCCTGGACTAGCAATCTGAGGTAAGCGTCTGAGCGCGTGCTGGGCTTAATTCAGAGACAAACAGCTGTGTTTCAGAATGCATTTCCTTTTTTTTTTTTTTTTTTGAGTAATTTTAAAGGGCAGCTGTTCTTTTTGCTTCTGTAGCTATTTTTGAACTCTGCTTACTCTTCCCAGCCCCAAATAATGAACTGCCTTTTTAAACTTCATAATTAATCCAGTCTTGAATATTTTGAAGCTCCTGCTGACTAGTAATGATGAAGCAGGAATGACTCCTGTCTTTTGGATGAACTCTCTGATGGGGTATCTTACAGCTGTACCGTCCCACTGAAGGCCTGTCACTATCCTGAATCCTTGCTTTCAGGACAAGACGATGCTGTATCTGCTCCCTTCATGCCATTTATTTTTGTCTTCACGGCTATCAGCTGAATGTTTTTGCTGATGCATTCCTTCAGATATACCCCTTTAATCTAGCTCGCTGGTTTCTTTAGTGTGTCCCTCGTTCTGTCCATTTTCAAAACAAAATATCCATAAAGAAGTTGTCTGCAATGGACGTGTTTTCTATACATGCATGTGCTTTTCATGCTCTGCAATGCCTTTCTCTCCACCCCTCGAAGCAGGGAAATCTGTGTAGACACTTTTCCTCCACAGACGTGCTGTAGGCAATTTAACCAATTTCACTTCTCAACCGGAATTTTTATTTAGTACGTTTCTCTGTGCTTTCTTTAAAGCCACCTGCCTAGTTTCCCCTCTCTTTTGGAGACTTCCCTGCCGGGAGTCTGAATGCTGCTGATCATACAGGCGGGATTCAATTCAGAAAAACACAGCAAGCATAACTTACCTTTCAGCTTCCAGCCCGTGTTGTGTCAGGGTTTTGTTTTTGCTTTCAGTGAATGCACAAGCTTGCCACAAAGATGGTTTGGGCTGTCTTTAAAACATGGGAAATTTTCTTTTCGCTTTTAATATTCACTTATAGCACAAAACCCTGATAGACAAATCCAGTGGGCACTCTCAGTGTCACAAAGTATTATTTTACAATTAGACTACAGTATGTCAAGAGACTGTATCAGATAAAGGAGAAAAATAGCCAGACCTCATCTATTGACCTCTGTTCTGTGTCGATAAACTAGAAGCAGCAGCAAAAACCATCAGGCTTTACTAAGAACTGTCCTGAAGGGCCTGCTTCAAGCGCTGGTCCAACAAATACTGCTTTTTAGCTGTGAATTACATGGTGTTATAAGCACAAGGCATCTTCCTTTTTTAAGCAAACAGACTAGAGTTTTTTTAGAGGAACCTGGAGAAAGTTGGATTGATCGTATTTTAGTCCTTAGATATTCATTAGAAGTATCTCAACAGGCATCTGAGTTTTAATATTCTTGGTTTGAGACTACATTGTGTGTTCAAATACTGAAATTCATATAGACTCCAGTGCATGGACAAAAGTTTCATACTGAGAATGTGGATAATATTGATATAGTCAACATTTTTGGCCTCTTCTGAGCATTTTAAGGGTAAGATGCAGCAGACTGACAGTGACTTTACAATTTTGCAGTGTAAGTTTATTTGACCATAATATTCATCTGATACTTTACAAGCTAAAATATCATTTCTGCAGAATAGTCAGAATACAGTTAATTAGCAAAGCGCTGACCAGGCACAACCCAGATCTCTTTAAAATGTTAAGATGACAGTAAGCTGATCCTGCAAGTTTGCTATGTTTTTAATTGTCTGCTTGTGGCAAGCTTGCCCAATATCGATGTATACGCATGGTGCGGGCAACCAGTAGGCATATTAAATACCTCGTCGCAAAAACCTGATGGAAACTTCACTTGGTTTTGCAAACAAAGTGCTGAAAATTGAGTAAGAGCCAATGTTGTAGTTTTGTTGGGTTTTTTTAAGGTAACCTTGGTAAAAGGTCTTAGATAGCTGAATTGATTCGGCTAATCTCAGGAAGGCAGACGACCATTGCAATTTTGCTTTGTCCTTTCAGAAAACTCACAGATTTTGCTGACTGGCTTCTGCTCCCAACTCACACTAATAGGTGACAAACACAAAGCTAATTCCTCATTACACTGTATTTTCAGGGGGTTAATGGGTAAGCTGTTGAATACCAGAACAGTAAGCCTAGCAGGTGGCACCTAGGAGAACAAAGATCTGTAATTCACATTCTCCATTGCTGCATTTTTATGTCTTTTATGATTGTTCTTTCATGTAGCTTCACATTGTGTAAAGTAATGTGTAACAGAAAGCTGCCTGTGACAGGTTGACTTAGAACGCAGTGAAGACTCGGTCATCCTTGTCCAAGCAGAAAGTTCTGTATTGCCATTTATATATCTGCAGCTGTTAGGGACTTCTGAGGTAAGGAATTTGTAGAAGAGGGAGACCTGAGAAAAATGAGTTATTGAAAACAGTAGAATGGATATCTTACAGAAGGAGAATGTGATAAAGTGTAACACTTTAATCCAAGTCTTCTAGCTGCAATAAAATAAATTCTCACCCTTCTCACCATAGAGGAGAGCAGATGAAAATATAAATGCAGAGCTCATTTGATTTTATCCCATTTGTTTTTCCATTTTATTGACAGTTTCATTTTCAAATTAGGATAATAGCATCATATTCTTTCTCTAATTGTGTATATTTAAGTCTCTTTGTCTTGGGGGCTTTGTGCTAGCATAAAGAAATCTGACTGAAATGGAGTTTTCTCTTACATCATCATGGGCAAGCTTTATAATCTGAAACTGATGTGCTCTTATTACAATGGCTCCCTCACCCCTACTTACATCCTCACTTCTTTCTAAAAACAATAATAAAAAGAATAAAAGCACAAAAACACAGCAAGAAGATAGCAAGGCTTTGAAGATGTTGGATCTTGGTGCATCTTGAGTTCTACGTCCATTCATTTAGAAGGCTGTGTCTGCTCTTGCAGGGAACGTGGGTGAGGTCCTTGGAGAGCCCTGAGGGTGCTATCTCCCACTTGGTTCAGGGTCTTATTCCTAAGGCACTAAGTTCCCTTTGGGTGTTTTACGTATGAAAAGGCTTCCAGTTCAAGTGTGTTTTCCATGTCAACCTCACAGCCCTGTATTTCTGGAGTGAATAATCATATTTCACATTTTTGGCTGTAATGAGAGCTGATGAACACAGGATCAATTATTTTGCTACAGAGCTCTCTGCCTTACACAGAAAGGAGAGGAAAAGGAGAAAGAGTATGGCTTTTCTGTTGTATTTAGCTCAATCCTATTCGGATAGGTTGATTTTGCATGGATATGGGAATTAGCAAGGAAGAGAAGGCAACACCCATACATGTTATCTGAAAGGATGAAGCAAAAGATACAAGGGCTTGGTTTCCGTTGCTTTGGCTCTTCTGCCAGGTGGAAGCGGTACTTGTATGTCCTACATTTTCTCCTGGTGTTTGGGGGCCTTTCTTTTCTCTTATAGGGATGGAATTAAAAAGAGATAAAGACACATCTCCCAGAGCATCAATGTAAACTACTCCTTCCTGTGTGTTCAAAGGGTAAACAATCAAAGGCATGGGAACATTCTTACGTGATGAAGGAGCAGTTGTGCAGGGAGCATGTGGCACTGCACTTCAATCTAGACTATAGGCAGTTGTAGACACATTATTTTAAAAATCAGAAATAACCCCTTTTAATTTTATGGGGCATCTGAAGCTAGGGGTGTGGAATGGAAATAGCTGCATGTATAATAGTTGAACCAAAGCATTTGGACTGCACACTACCATCTGTTTATGGTTTTATTTGTGGTGGTTTATACAGCTGTGTGAGAGAGCTTGGTTTATGTATGAATAGCAGTGCTAACAAATTACTAACATAATAAGCATGCTGCAAAGGTGCTGACCTTTAGAAAGGAAGAGCTGTTACACAAAGAAGGCTGACTTTATTAGAATCTATTAGATGCTTTTGCAAGCAGTCCCAAGGGTGGAATTTCAGATAAGGCAGAACTGTGGAGCACCTAACAAGTCATTAGGAAAGTAAGCCCCATTTCATCAGAAAAATCATACATGAGCTAGCGGGATCATGTGCATGAATGGTAGCTTTGCTGTTCTCAATGATTTATGTTGTTTTAAGTAAAATCTTGTTTATTTTTTATTGTGCAGTAAGTATTTCCAACTACTGGCATGACTAGCTAGATGGCTAAAGGTAGGGTGAACTGCCATTTTTAAATGAGTGTCATCTCCCGTTGATGATTCTGAAGAGCTTCTGAACTGACTTCACCACAGGTTGTTATTGTCAGCTGCCAGATCTTAGGCTAGTTCTGACACTTTTATCCTTATGACTTTTTTTTTTTTCCCCAGTAGAATGTGCAGATTTAAAGCTTTTTAATAAGCGGTTTCCCTTAGTGTATTTGCTGAGTGGAAAAGGGATGAAGGTGCCTAAGAGCTCTTGAGGCTATTTGGTAGAAGGCTTAAATATTTGTTTTTGAAGGTTGTGATGATTTGGACTTAGATCTGTCAACTTGACTTAAAATTACTGCTCATACTGTTTTCTGTTGGAAAATAACATATTCTAGGTCAATAGAAAGCTAGCTGTGATGTTCTTTTTTCTGACATCCTACAGAATCATTTGTCATGTATCCTGTTATGGATGTGTGATTAGTATTTCTAAGAACAGTTTTCTGTGTCACATTTCAATAATCCTTTTTTCCGCAATCCTGTTTCTAATGAAGTCTGTGAGAAATTATTAAATAGCTAAGGAATACAGGCTTGGATTGTGAGCTTTGCGAACATCAGTATCATGTATTTCCATATGGAAACTGCTTTGCAGGACTCCAGCTGAGCCTTTGGGATGGCACGTCTGGTTCTGTATGCATTTTTAAGTGAGGTGAAAGCCTGCTTTTCATTTTAACTGTTTGTTTTGGATAGCTGAAATGGAGAAGAGATAATGCAGATATGACATGCTAGATGAAACTTAATAGCGAAGGAAGTGGAAGAACACTAGTGGTGGCTCATGGCCGATGCTATTTGCTTTGTGGGTCTGTGTGAGATGCAGCACTCTGTGAAGTTGGTAATCTTGCATGCATCCGCCTCCAAAAAGATGACTACACCCTGAAAAGCAACATGCCTACTGAGTAAGTAAGTATCTTTTGCCACCGAATCAGTTAACAGAAGCCATCCGAGTATCTATTTTGTGTGATAATAAAGGATGAGAAAATTTCCAGTATGAGACCAAATTTCCAGTATCAGACCAAAAAAACCTCGAACCAGTCTGTGTTTTGTTCACCTTACTGAAATGATCAGTGCACTCAGATTGTAAGGTTCACTCTTAATGCTCTTATGAATATTAATGTACTTGAAATGTCCTAGAAATACTTAATGGAGAAAAGAAGTCCCTAAGGATCAGTTTATTCATTATTTGCTGACTCCATAGTGTAATTATGTTGACTGATTCTTTACTAAACAAAAGTCAATGTGCTTAAATTTAGCCAAATTAAGTTCATTGAAAAGTTTATCATCTTATACCTCTAATTCTTCCATGCAAGTTTAAGGTGATTTCAGAGGGATGGCTTGTTAAGCCATAGTAGAGTAGAAGACACTGGTGCAAGATGCATTAGAAGATTATCTATAGGAAATGTATTGTTTGCTATTAATTTTAATTTTTCAGAGTATTGAAAAGGCTTTTCCTTAAACTGTGACACATCAAACACTTAACAGCTTTTGTTAAATGTTTTGCAGCCTGTGTAAGGGATCTTTACAGGAAGGTGTACTGAACCATTAGCACTCCTTACACATGCAGTCGGCAAGACTTGCTACATAAATGGTAAAAAAAAAAAAAAGCATTAAAGACTCTTGATCTCAGTTTTGATGAGGATAAAAAGTAAATAATGTGTAACAAACATTTGTGAGAAAAGGTGAAATCTCACACAAACTTTGAGGATGGAACTATGAAAGGTTAAAGACTGAAATGAGCCCAGAGTAGTGATTTTATTCTATTCAGCCTGGTGTTCTCCTCCAAAAGAATTAAAAGGTTGACTCGAAAGTTATGGCAGGTGTGACTGATCTGATGTTGGTTGTATTGGCTGCACGATGGTACACACACACACACGAAGATCTAAAGGTTCAGGATAATCACACAGAACTACACACTACCCTTCACAGGACAACTCGTTTTTAGCTCTATGGTAAATATTTCACTTTTAAGTGAAAACACACTTCAGGCAAAGAAAAATGTTCTAAAATTTAGTATGAGAAATTTTTCTGGTATTGTATATTATCGTCAAGAAAAGAATGACTTGAACAGAGAGACAAGACAACTTGTTTTAACTTCTCAGTCATGTTAACTTCTTAGTGTATTGCATTCATTAGTCTTGGATATTATCTCTAAAAATAGCATTTGGAAATGCCTCCGAATTAGATTTTATGACACAAAAATGTCATTTTTGAAAGAATCAGATATTATACAAGATATGACAGTGCCCAGTGAACAAATTCAGAGCAAAACATTTCTGTCTTTCCCTGAGGTGTGGCTTGAACTCTAACTTGGGATTTAGGTCAATAGCTCATTGGTTTTGTTTGGTTTTGCTTTTTTTAATTGATGCTGAGGTCCTTCAGATACCATTCAAATGCTGTCTGTGTTGTCAGCTGCCTGTTTTTGTACAACAGGTTAAATTCAGGAATGACAGAGATTCTGAATCCAACAGGATTATAGTAAATGTGTATAATTTATAGGGTGGTAGAAAGGATAGGAACGATGTTCTGAAAAATGGCTTCTTGTGGGCATATGGTAAATTAACTTATTTTTTTAAAACTACTTGTTCATGTTATAATTTATAAAAGATGGTTACATCACAATAAATAGACATCACTGTAGTAATATTACAACTGTAATGAGGATATCAAGTGCTGTACATTCAGTGAAAGCAAAACATTTGCTGAGAGCAATCTAGATTGAATCCTTTATATAGCACAAATATCTTCAATAATGAATTGATTCCTCTAGCAGAGATAGTCTGTGATTGTATGAGCCGCAACTCAGGGGCAAAGTCTTTTTTGATGTAAATAACACTTCCTTTGTCCTGCTGAAATCACTGTGTTTTAATTTTATATTTATATATCTCTCTCTATATATATCTATCCATCTGTATTGCCCTGAGGAAAGCGTTGATAGTTGACTCATGGAGCTCCAAAGTAGAGCCTATATGGTTCCAGAACTGGAGGCTTTATTGTTTATCACTTTAAAAGGGCACAGCAGTGTCACTGCTACCTGGGTTTTAGTTACAGTGATGTTACTTTTTTTTTCTTTCCCTCCTATGACAATTGGTTGGGTTTTATTTAAGCCAGTAAAAACATAGAAGGAGGCTTTTTGTAATTATTTAGTCTCCAGTAAACACAGACTTGTATCTGTCAGTACCTGGCTGGGACTGTCCCTTTTTCTCATTGTTGCTTTCAGATTCTTAATGCCACATTAAAGAAACTTAATAAATTTAAAATGTTTGCTTCAAGCCATGAAGCCATTTAAAACGATCTTCTGATGTAGACGAACCTGATCAATAGGCAAGTTAGAGTCTCGCATCGTGCTTCTTGTCATTGAAAAAACCAGACTAAAATAATCCAGCACAATATTTAAAGACTCTTCAACTTCATAACTTAAAAACTGAAAGATTTGGGCTAACAGACTTTGCCTAGGGTGGAACAGGGCTTGAAATTTTGCTTAGAATTAATGAATACTACTCATTAATCAGTAAGTTGATTTACAATATGTAAGTATATTAGTGGTGAATATTGAGGACATTGAACCAAGGGTCATTGAAGTTGCATAGAACTGGAGCCCAAAAATGCTATCAGTGTCCTTGAGTATCACTGGGATTTTGATTTAACTTCAAAATACACCTAGAGTTGCTGGTATCACTTAAGATTTGTCCATTTACTGTTGTTCACTTAACACCCCTGGTGTTTGGTGTTACAGTGTCTGTTTTGTGATGGGAATTCAGCACGTGGAAGGCCCCGGTTGTTGGCAGCCCAGCAGGTTTGGAGCAAGCTCTGCTGAGAGATTAGTGCCAATAAATGCATTGGTTCTCCCTGGCCAAGCTCTTTACAGTTCAGCTGTTTGCATTGAACACAGTGGTTAAAAAATAGTAAATGCAGAGTAAAGAATACTTTATAGTAGGGATAGGAAGGCTTTTTTCAGCCAAGTCATAACGTGAGAAAGATAGAGGATAATGTCTTTTTCTTGTCCATGCTATAATTTTAACCATGCTGTGTCTATCTCAGCTCTTCTCAACTTAAGTGCCTTGCGTACAGCCCTTAACCCCAGGGACCAGTTTTGGTTTTTCCCTTTTTCTTAAACATAACTAAATAAAACTAGAAATCTGTTCACCGAAGTTTTGGAATCAAATACTTCTCCTTCTGTATTCTCTGCTTACATATATGCTGTAGGAGGAGGATTCTTTTGGCAAGGGAAAGAATAAAGAACTGAATTTACAGTAGACTCAGTGCCTGATCCCAGGAGGTGTGCAGCAGATGACTGGCTGCCTGCAGAGTCATGTTGCTGAACGTGAAGCTGCAGGTACCCAGTATCTCCACACCCAGAGTCCAATTTAGTGGTTTTGTTGGAGCCCAGTAGTACTTGGAGAAGTGACATTGCTATTGTGATACAACAATATGTAGTGCTGTTCAGTGCAGTATTTGGTTCAGTGTGATCAGATTTAAAGCTGCAAAAGCTTGAAGAAAAACAGTCTGGCAAACACGCTCTCACTGAGGATTTTTTTTTTCCAAAGCTTTTGTATCTACAGAGAGTTAAATTAGGGTCGGTAGAGAATTTAAAGTTAAGAATTAATTAGGGTAGGGTGAAGTGGTAAAATGCTTGGTGGAGGAAATCATTGAGGACATCAGTGAAGGGCAGAGATGTCAAATATTAAAAAAAAAAGAAGTAATCTATTGTAGAAAATATAATGAGGAGGCATACTGTGAGAGTCCCACCTACTCATTCTTAGCTGAAAAATAATGTGTTATAATTGTGCCTGTCGAGTATATATGATTATGGTCACTTGCTGCTTGATAATACTGGCAGAAATATCTGTGTAGTGTGATCTGATAATGTACACTTAATGGTAATAACTTAATTAGAGAGTAGTTATTTTGCTAGTAAGTCAAAATGCGTTCTATAGAGATGAAGGGGAAATAGAAGGCATTTAAAAATTTTACTTGACACAGAATAACGTAGCTGTATTTTTGTCTATTTTGTATACAATGTATATTGTACCTTGCTGCTAATTAATAACCCTGAATGTGGACATGTGGTGGAATCTTGGCACCACTGAGATCAATCAGTGGTAAAAATTCTATTGTCATATTGGGAGAATAATTTTATTGGGAAAATCATCTTGTGCTTTTAATCAATTCTTGCCAGATACATGTTGCCTTTACCAGTGCCTTTGCATATTCTTTTATTTTTTTTCTCTTGAATTAATATATCGCTTTAGAACATGTTGTCGGTGTCAAAGGATACTGTATATCAGCATACCTAGTGATACAAAAGGAATTAGCATATTCACATGAAAGATAATAATGTATGGTTAGGATAGAAGGCCTAGCATAGAGACATGTCAATGATGAGTGACAGGAACTCACATTGCACTAGATAGGCAGATGTTATGAATAATAGTTTGCTTAGTGAGGGTAGACATTTCTGTGTCTCAGCTGGGCTTGCGCATTTCAGAGGCAGGTCTCAAGTGCTTATTTTTCTTTCTATTGCATCTTGATTAGTTTTATATAAACCAAAGATCTCTGAGAGGGATGGTATGGACTGTACAAAAGAAACGGAGGATAATGAGCAAGCATGGTCTTTCAGCAGTTCCTCTCCCAAGATGTCTTTTAGGTTACGAAACCAACATAGCTATGGCTAGCTTTGTGAAATGGGTTACAATCCATCCGCACTCACACCTGCACCCAGGGTGCAGGCTAAAGAGAGACCTGGGAAAGTATTTAACTCTAGTTGTTGTCAAGCTTCCTTTAGTAAAATATACAAATTTCAACACCTGGTGTCTGTATGGCTGTTACTTCCCTTCCCTGTAGGATAGCTTGATGGGTTTCTCTTCCTTCCTTGTGAAATGGAAGGAACCATCACAAGAGAATCTCTAATGGAGTGTCTGCTGAAACGTACCATCGAGAGGACAGTGTGGTTTCTGACTTCTTCCAAAGCTCCCTCTTGGAGACTTTTTTGCATTGCTAGAAAAGGGATTAACTAATATTCAGATGAAAACTAGCTTTTGAGTGTCATGGTGTTGCTTATTAGTGGTTGCTAAGTGCTGATGTGTTAATAGACACCTGGACATTTAAAAAAAAATGAATAAATCTGTGCAGCGAAGAGAAGGTTTTCTTGTTTGGGTTATTCTGGCTGCAGCACACTGGATCAGAGGAACCCAGGTGTGGGAGAGAGAAATGCTACTTTCCATAAAGAATCCTTGCGGGAGCAAAAGGAGGAACTGGAATAGTGGCTGGATGCAAATATAACAAGAAGAGAGTGCTTAGCACAGCCAGGACCACAGAAAGGATGCAGGGGATGCAAAGGCAGTCCACAGAACTGATGGAAAGTAAGACTTTTTTCAGTGCTTCTAAGAGAACAGTAAAATATGTATTGCAAGCAGAAAGCCACTGAAAAATCATTTCGTTGACATCCTAAAGGGGAAGCCCGTCTTGAAAAGCTGCGGTAATCAGCCTATTTAAGTTTGTATTTTTTCTATCGTATCCTTTGCTTTCTTTAATTAACATGCTCATCTCTTCTGATGTGAGAATAACATACGTAATAAAACCTTGCTGGGGAGTTTATAAAACCCTTTTGGTAGACTTACATGCTTGATATTGGAAAAAGGTGAAGGCTGTACCACCACCTCTGTATTGCTTTAGGTCAAGCAGTATATTAATTAATTAATTTTGAACATAATAATCTTGCTTTCTCTGTTTTCCACCCTCAAAATTAGAGATGCATTGCATCAGTGATAATCCTTAGAGAAAAAAGTGTTTCTTTTATGGAAGTCTTTTGCTGTTTAAACAGAGGAATGGTTTCAGTGCCAAATAAAAGCTTTACATCTGTTTTTCCTTTTGCTTTTTTACGACCCAACATTACAAAGCTAGTAGACACAGTGAAGAGTTCTGTGTGTTTCAGGCATTCTACCATCTCTTCAAAGTGGATATGCATGTCTGCATACAAATCAAAATAAATCTTTGATTAGATGAATTTTGATATAGGGCTTTCAAAAAGATTCCATTTTAGATTGAAATCTTTCATTCATTAGATTAAATAACTTTAGTTCTTTAGGTGAAACTTGATGAACAAGAAACAGCCAATGGCCATGACAGCAGTATTCAGGTTTTCTTGTATCTAGGAGAAGCTCCTAATCAGTTCCTTGATTTCATTTGGCTTCAGGTTGAGCAGAATAGTGTTGTTAAAATCTGCTGTTTATCCCTGCTTCTAGAAGATCAGTAGATAAGGCAAACTATGGTTAAAAAAAGAGAAATTAGATTTCTATAGTAGGGGATGAAACTGCTAAGTGTAACCAGCTCTGGAATATGACCTGAGCTTTCTCTTTGAATTACATTATCATGAAACCAAAGCTAGAAAAAGAAAAAATCCAGCCTTTTGAGGTATGATTACTTAAACATCTCTCCAGAAGAAAAATACAAATATTACAAAACTGAAAATGCAAATTTTGAAGAAATAGAACATCTGGTGCCAATTGCTTATAATTATTTTGCAAATGATGTTTTTCCCAGCGGCTTTATATTGTTTTAATTGATTTCCCAATATCTGAGAGAAATATAAACACACAGTGCATGCCAGTCATTAAAATAGCTCTAATAATAGTAAAAACACTTCAGCTTTCACACTGTTAAGTGGTGATATTATTTGGCAGGTTAGTTATCAGCTAAATGCCTTAGTGAACTTATGTAGCCATTCCTGGGCTGTTCTTGTTGGAACAGACATTCAGGGGAGCCACCTGCATTTGTATTTGTTGTGCCAGTGACACAGGAAAAGGTAGACGAGGTGCTGGAGCTAAAATGTAAATACCCAGTGAAGATGTTAGTTCTTTGAAGTGTTCTCAGGGCCAGACAGAAAGATGGAGATGCAGCATTTGAAGATGTAGCTGAGGAAATTAATATGCTCTGTGGAAAATGAATCAGCTTCATTAGGAAATGGAGAACTTTTTGAAATAAAGGAGTAGGCACAGGAGGAATAATCAAAATTAAATTGAATTGCTGGCATTAAAATTAAAGATAGGCAAAAGAGCAAAGAAGATCTGTGGCACCTGGAAAGCACATTACTAAGGTGGCTACACTCTTTGAATAAAGTAAATATATACATTTAAGCAAACGAATCTAAGAAAAGCTATTGGAAAACTTAGATTTAAATGAGCTTCTGAACATAACATACAAGATACTAGCATGCTGGAAGTACACATGCTAGAAGGAGGGTAATGAAACACTGCCGTACTAAGACACAACATGTAAGGGAAACACGGAGTAGATTGCTGATGGACAGACTGAAGTTGAATGCAGGTGGAAGCTAAGAAAAATCAGACAAGTGTGTTAGCGAGTAACCCAGGCTTCCTGACTTTTGGGGGGAAACAGCATTTGTAATACAGCTATGAAACAGGACAGCAAGAGAGAGTTCAGCGTGTTGAGGCAACTCAGCCTGTGAGAGAAGGAATCTCAATAATAAGGTTCCATTAGGTAAGACAAGAAATGTCATGGGAGGTGTGGTGCACGGATTAAATTTTCAGATTCCATAAATGACTACTTCATATGGCATAGTTTGGTAACCCGCAGGACATACAAATCTTGGCCTAGATGGTCACTGCGCAAGAAATGCTGCATCATGTGCCACTTTTTACACTCACAGAACCATATTCAGATTTAATCTCCCTACAGAAACAATGATTTTATTTAAAGTCAACACATATATAGTTTTAGAAAAGGAACTACGTACAAATGAGAAGTCCTACAAGGAGTTGAGGGGCAACCAACAGACAGAAAGGTTTTTAAATACTATATTGATAAAATCAGAGTAATTGCATTATAGTGTACCAGAAAAGACTTTATGAAGTGTTAAAAAACCACATACAAAGAAAAATTTCTAGCTTGACTTTGTGGTCTAAGCAAGTGTACAGAAGTAGGAAGGTTTCCCTCAAGGAATCTGGAGTATCATCTAAAGAATAATATGAAAGAATATAACCAAGACATTGCAGAGCAGCAGAACAAAAAGAGATAAACAGCTTTCAAAGAGCATGCATAGTTATGATCGATGCTTTTTCAAAATAAAAAAAAAAAGGGAAAAATTACTGGAGAGCTGCGAAGTCACTGTAGATGATCAGCCGTGGAGGTGATCAGGGTACAAAATGACATGAATCTGGGGTCTTGCCAGAACCCTATGTTTTCGTATGTGTATTTACTAACGAAGAGCTCAAGGTTCTTTCAGTGCTGGAACCTTACGGGAGAAACGTTAATACCTCAAAGTCAGGTATTAAAAGAAAAAGTTAGTTGGCAGGACCAGATGGCATTAACTTGAATTCTGAAGCATTTTATCTTTGAAAAATCTGTAGTCTGCAATCTTTTCTTTTAGACCTTTTTCAGCATGAGTAAAACAGAAAGTAGCAAATGTTCCCCAGTCTTTTAAAAGGAGTTTTGGGATAACATGTAAATCTGCTATTTGGAATTGTATGCACAGTAAAACTGATTGTTCGTATTGAGAAGATCAGTGTGGTTTAGTGAAGTATTGCCAGCAAATCATTGAAGCAGTGAAAAAGTAGGACTGCAGGACGTATTTGTCTCACATTGCATACTTGGATTTTTTCAAAGCCATTCCACTAAGAACATTTAAGGAGTGAAGCCTGCCTTGAGACAACAGGGAACTTTTCCTATGGATGAAGAAAGGATTAAAAACTACAGCACTTAATGCCTGATCTGGGAAGTCAGGTTTAAATCTTGGTTGTTGATGCTCTTAGGTCTGGGGGGTTTTTTTGTGAAGATTTATTAACACAAAAAGGTTGGCACAATCTTGATTTAGTTCGCTTTGAAATGGAAAAAGCTGTGAATATTTGAGCCATCTTCATGAGATGGAAAGAGCACTGCTTGAGAATCTTAACTTCTGGCTAATCATTTCCTGACGTCATTCTGAATAATTCAATTATGAGAAGGCTTAATGATGAGTCCATAAACACTATTCAATAATTTCAAGTTGTTTCAAATCTGTTAAGTCACCTGAGTCTTCTGTACAAGAGTAGAAGTCTATTGGCCAGCTCATAACTATATCAGATTTATAATGTTGAATGATTTTTCTGGATTTTGATAATATCTTGGAATCAGCATTTGTAAAGAAACACAATCGTATGTTTCAAGAAAATTGAGAAAGATGAAGGAAATCTGTTTGAGCTACAAAGCTGTGTATCTCTTTCCTCCTAGACTGTGTCACGGAACCTTCAGGCATTTCCAAAGTTGGATAAATTTATTAAATGAATACACTGAGTAGCAAGATCTTGTTTGTAATATAAAAATGAGATTGCATTAGGTGCAGCTGTCTTTAGCTTCTGTAAGTTAGACCTGTGAGACTATACCTAGTTTTAAGATTTTATGGCTTTGTTTTACAGGTCACAGCACCACAGAAAAAGACTGTAATGTCATATACATTACCCTAAAACCAGATTATAACAATTGGAATGTGCTGACTGCACAGCAAATCCATCAAATGTTCAGAAAGAGGTGCCAGCAAGAGATGTGATGTTTAGGGCCTTGTGTATGAACAACTTTTGCGGTAAGCATTTTGGTCAGAGTAATGATTTTTACTATATAAATAGTTAAATTGATACAATCCCTAGGATGAATAGTTAGAGTGCAGTAAAATAAAAGCATGTTCATGTCAATGTGTTGTCTCCTATGCAATACCTATCTTCATACTGATACAGTGCATGCTCTGAAGGAAACTGTTCCACTCAGTCATTATGTAGTTAAAATAATTATGGAGAAGGTTCCAGGATCAAAATTCTCTGTAATGAGTCTTCTTTCTCACTCGTGGGAAGTTGAACACACAAGAATTAATGGATGAAATAAACATGCATTCCAATGGAAAAAATATTTTCTTGTACATAATGATTAAGGAGCAATGAATTTAGATTTTTGGTCAGCAAGAACAATTTGCACATCTGTGCTGCTGAGTGTTTCCCCCAGTAGATTTTCTTGATGCTGTGTTGGTTTGTACATTCTTCACTCTTCAATCTGAACTGAGTGTATAATAAAATCACTTTGCAGATTAAAGGTCACGATTTATATGGCCTGGCTGGAATATCATTTTTTTCATTTATAATCAGTGTTGCATTTCTCTCTACCCCTGTCATTACAGTAGTGACAGAAGTAGTCCTGATATTTTTGTAGTAAAACTTAATACTGTAGCGAACGTTGTTTTACCAGGTAAAAAAGGTTTCAGTAAATCCATTCTCAAGCCATTCCCTACCAGATAGCGCCATCAAAAAATAGGTTTGTGAAAATTTAAAAATAATGTGCAATTAGTATAATGCTGGTGTAAGTAAAGCTTATCTCTGCTAAGGCCAGTAACAGCAACAAAAATGTACTGTGTTGGCAGAAAGAACAGTAAATTTACATCTGATATAAATGAGTTACCTGAGAATATCTTTGTAAATGAGATATATGAGTAAATACCAGGTCTACAGAAAGAACATTTTATCTTTCTAGAAATGGCAATTGTATTTGGCATATCTGATTTTTCTTCTGAAAGCCCACCCTGACGCAAGAAAATGCTTATACAAGCCCAAACTTTCATAGGCCTTGGGGACAGGCTCTGTGAGAAAAATAACAGAAATGCAGTGAACCTCTGGGGTCTGATCTTTGTGGAGGGACTATTTCTGTTTTTATTTGCAGAATGCCTCCTACAGTAGGGACAGATCCTTTAGGCAATACAGTGTGTGCATATAATAAAGAACACCATTGGAAGCAAAAAGTTTATTCAAGTTTTAGTGTGAACCTATAGGCCAGCCATCTTAAAAAGCGTTCTCTCTCTGTGTGGGGGGGGTGTGTGTTTATGTGTATCAGTCAAGGACAAACGAAGATAGAAACAACTGGATTTTGAGTTTAGGAATGGCTCATACTTTTCTTCCATCAATTTTCCCTAATACCGTGATGACAGTGCCATCTCTGCATGTTGAACAGTAACAGAAGCAAAAATCAATGGAATTTTTGTGGGTTGGCAGATCTTTTCTTCATAGTCCCATATAAACAGCAGCATTCGCAACAAACAATAGGTGAGCTGAAAGAGGAAGAATGGCACAGTGAAAACTATGGTCTTTTAACAATATTTTGCTACATGTCCAGACTTTTTGGTGCTGCTGTCTTGCTGCGTCTTAAATTTCCATCTTTATAAGTAGCTTGCTGAAAATTGGAATGTACCTATTATATAAAAATAATGTTGCCCCGCCGGCTGCACTAGAAAGTCCATAACCTGTTCAGGTGGGTGGCAGTTTTTACAGACACCAGAACATTATATTGCTGCTAACACATGGTTTGGAAAGTGGCAGTGGCACGTTTGAACTGGAATACACATGCTGACCCTTACGGAATTCTCAGTAATATTACAGCTCTAACTTCCACACTCAACAGGAAACAATAGCATGGAAAGGACAAAAAATAATTGTAAAAAATTTAAAAATTGGGCATGGAAAGGTCTCTGTTGCCATAAGGTAAAAATTAAAAAAAAAAAATATATATCCAGCTTGGGGGATTTTTTTATTATTATTTAAAAACTGTTAAAATATAGACATTTGAATAATTTAAAATAGGCTCAAGACTGTTTTCCTAACTTTGACTTAACCTCCCTTACAGGTGATTCCACAAGTGTAGCAAGCAAAGGCTATTTATCAGCTGTGGCACGCTCCATTAGCCTCAATTTTGACGACTTGGGACCTAACCTCTTGACTTCATGGTATGTTTTAGCTCCTACTTTATTGTTGGCAAAGGCATATTGGTTTCTAATAAATTCAGTAAGAATTTTCCACTTGAATTCTGTTCACTTTTGCAGTTTTGGGGATCTAGTTCTACAGTGTTCCATACGAATTCAAATATGATGTCAAGAAAGTTGAGACAAAAGAATCTAAAAATTCTTAGACAGTGGGCAAAATGCCAATGTCTTACAATGAGAAAAGTTGAAATTCTGGTTCTGCTGAAGAGAAAAAAAGATTTTAGCAGTAGGACTAACCAGGCTGTGGCCAATGCTTTACCACAGTACTTGCCATGAATTTTCTTCTGTTTGTATTTCCTTAAAACTTTCACTGATTCCCCTGATGTCAATGTATTTAATGAGTTGTAAATCAGTGCCAAATTTAGCTTCCACCTGAAGCCCTAAACCAACAAAAGCAAAGCAATTCCAAATTGACTAAATCTTAATGTTGTTTTAAAATAGTTTTTAATGGGGTTAATTTCTTAAGGTTTTTCTTTCTCTCAGGGTACTCTAACTTGATTGATATAGTTTCCTTTCATTTTGACATTGTAACACGGTCTCATTAGGCCTGCAATGAAATTGAATTGCCGTCATAATATCACATCATAAAGGCATATTAACAAAATCTCTATAGACTTCTATTGGAATAATTTTTCCATCATAACCTTAATGTCATTGAAGAAGGCTCTTCCTGAGTGTAGGAAGAAAGCATAGGAAGAAACACTGGCTTTGGGACTTTTATTTGTAAGACCTAGATTTGACTTATGTTTCTTACCAGTTTTGTCAAACTAACTTGTTTAAATTTTACAGATAAATACTATGTAGGAGTATCTCAGTTACAACTTCAGTCAATCCTTTTGCTTGCTGTTTTGGGGATTTATGTTTTCATAAACCAGTTATGCTTCCCTATTTTGTAGAATGCTCTTCATCTAACCCCTACTCTTCTTACTTAGGCAAGTTTTATCCATTTATAAAATGACAAGATATCGCTGACATCTTTTGGTGGCATGCAGGAGTTGTCAAACTTCCAGCTCTCTTTTGATCCTTCCTTGTCTTATCCATAAGACAGTTTTTACTCTTCTTCACTAATTTATTGTCTTTTAAGCCTGGTTGGTTGGCTGCGTTTTATAAAGCTGAACATTTTATATAGTTGAACTAAAACTGGTTTTGCCAGTTGATTACAGGGCGGGATTTAAAACTAAGGAAACTTTTTTGAAGGTATTTTGAGCTAAAGTTCATTTTCCAGACTGAGCTACTGTGTTTTCATTACCCTTACTGCTTTTAACAGTGTCAAGTTGGGTTAATCAAGGAATAGAACTCAGACAGTAGGCAGTACATAAAGGAAGACATATATATATATATGAAACATTATTAACAGTCATAACATTTTAATGCAGATGAAAATATCTGCCTTGGTAGAGAACTGATAATTTATTTTAAAAGTGCTTTAGGTTAACTTTATAAAACTGTGGTGTTTCTTCTGCCATATTCTGTCCTTTTCCAGCTGCTCTAATAAATGAGAACTTTAAAGAAGGCCAACTCTAATGTCAAAATATGTGATCTAAAGACAATGTTTTCTAGTCATGCCAGTGGTAGGAAAGAAGATATGGTAGGAAAGGTTCAGATTTTGCTCAAAAAAGGGTTTCACTGAAAAATGGATCCACAGTTCACCCCATTCATTCTGAAATTTTCTTTCAAACAGAAAGGAAGGTAGAAAAAAAGGATTACTTTGAGTAGGAAATGAGTCTCATAGTTAGTGGAAGCTGCCTGTCTCCAAAAAAAAGAGAGCAAGGATGATTCAGGAACACCATCACTCTCTTCATGTGCAGTGGGCCCAGAAAAGTCTAATTCCACAAAGTACATGTAATTAGCTTGAAAATCTGTGCACAAGCAGTGAAGTTGTGGGATACATTTGGTGTTGGATGTTCTGTACTCCTTACTCCTCCTTAATTGGAGCCAGTGGGCCCATACCTCCTACACTGGTCTAAAGTTTCTGGCAAATTCTGTATTCTTCTGAACAAAACTTTTTGTTTGTCTTTATTTGGCATAGCATTCTACTCATTACTGAGTTTTCCTATTGCCTAGTCACTGAGCAGTTGCAGTTTGCACCACAGAATGCAGATGCTTTGGAAGAGTGCATGCTACAAAACACAGCTTTGCAAATTGAAATATCTGAAGACATTTGCATGATTAACTCCCTTACTATCCTGGAATGATTAGATCTGCCAAAGTCATATGTTTAAAGCCAATTTAATCAGTCTGAAAAGGCTTAATTTATTTCCAAGTGTTTAGTCTGATTATTGGTTTAAATCATAAACAAAAGTTAACAAAAAAAAAAAAGATGTGGGTGGTGCATCACTTACTACTTTACGTAATGAGGCATACTGATATTTCATGGCATATTCTGACACGGAATGAGAAGTGTATGCATATTTTTTTCATATTGGCAACTGTGTATTACTCTAAAGTAAAATATGTAACAAAAGCAACACCTCCCTCTAAAAGTCAGCCCCGACTCTGCTTCCAGCCTGCGTGATCACAGTCTGAATTTTCACAGCTCCTGAATCATTGAAGTACATTTTCAGTACCTACAGAGTACTGAGAAATGATATGACAAGCAATTCTCTTTCTCTCTCACTTTCTTTCTCTCGAGTATTCTTCCCAGTTCTTTTAAATGAGAAAGAAAATTAATTTAGTTGATACTAAAAACTGTTTATAAAGAGCATTGAAAACCAGCAAAATGTCTAATTATAATAGTTCTTATTGCCATTTTAAATACAGCACAAAAGCAGTCTATGCTTTTTCAGAGGGCAGTTTCTATGAAGATGTTATTAATCTGAGGAACAATAGCATCATTTATTAACTTTGGCTGTGTCATCATAGTCAGCTTTTGTGTTTTCAAAGTATTGCCAAAACATTAACCCACTGATACCTTCAGCAGCCTGCCTATGAGGTAGGTAAATATTATTAAAACTGCTGAAATGTGTATCCACAAGTAACTGATGAAAAATTGCCTGGTATTATTCATTTACTCAGATCGCTGGGAAAACGCTTCTCAGGTTTACATTGAGAAACCGGGAGTGGTGGAGGTTAGGAGCTTGCCTAATATCAGAGAGAAAGCCAGGGTGAGAAATCAGCTACAAATCACGGTCTCCATTGCTGCAGCGTATCTTTAAACATAGTGCACTTCCTCCTACAAGGACACCGTAGGAAAATCACAACAGGCCTTTTGTACAGCCCAGTATGGTGGCTCTGTTGTACCTGTTGGGGTGCATGTGCCTTTTTAGTAAATATATCTTATGAGTTTCTTCTTACTGAAAACTTTGTTTTGTTTCAGCATACTAGAAAGAAATACTCTCCTCAACCTAGATTCCCAAATCGAGCAGTTGTATGTCTTATTTGCACACAAGGTGTCAGTGCTGTTTTGCATGGTGCAGTGCTCCCCTGAGCTGCCGGTGGTGTGCCAGGGTGCTGCTCCTGGGTGCCACCACAGCCTGGTCCCACCCTGCTCTGCAACAACGGGAGTGCTTAGGGACACCCAGGTTGTGTGTTGTCGCTGGTGTTAATGAACATACCTTCACTTCCTGCCGACTTCTTCATTTCTCTGTATTCAATTGCACAAACATGAGGTAAATTGTTGAGATCGTATTGAATCTATCACCTTAAGTGACCTTTTAAAGTTCATTGTCTTGGGCCGTTCAGAGGGAATATGATGTTCATGGCGTGCACGAGGCTGGGCTGTGGAAGGATGGATGCTGCTGCAGCTGCGGCTCTCTCGTTCCTAATGTGGCAGCATCTGTAGTGTAATAAATGGAAAAAAGTAGCCTTCAATAACGGCTCTCTAGAACATTTCAGAACTTAAATTATTACTGTGCTGGCTAAGTAGAGTGTAAATATAATCCTTACCTAATCCTGTATAGCACTCTTTTGTGTACAAGTACTTGAAGTATTTTGGACACTACAATGTACCAGTGTAAATTTAAAAGGTACTCTCTCTTTTGTTCTTAGTGTCCATTGCAGTTATTTCTTCCAACTCACTTGGAAAAGAAACTGGTAATTTTGGACTTTGTTCCCCATACTGATGTTGTGCTTTTAGGCCTCTGGTAGCATAAAAATGCAAAATGATCTTCAGAATTTACAGAGGTAGTTTGGAAAAGAATAGGTTGCAGCTCTGAGGGGAGAGGTGAAAGGTTTCCATGGGGGTAGTGCTGTGGGTGAAACTGCCTTTCACTTGGGAAATTTTTAGCTAATTGAATTTATTGGCAATGAATACCAGTTTCTGATAGTAATCTGAGTATTGGGGGGGGCGTGGGGAAACCCATAAACATTTAAATAAGCACCTTTCTTCCTCCCTTCTCTGCCCAATTTAACCCCCCGGCCGGGAACCTGTGGGCTGGGTTCCCTCAGTGCTGGCAGAGGGTGTCTCCTCCCAGGTGTCCCCAGCCGCAGGTCCCCGCAGCCATCCCTCCCTCCTCAAGGTCCTCAAGCATGGCCCTGGGGCTTTCCTTAGGAGTTTCCTCACCTCACCTCTCCTCTCCTCTCCTCTCCTCTCCTCTCCGAGCTCCTTCAGGACTAGTCTGAGGGCCGGGCGCGCCTCTGACCGGCGGCGGCACTTTTGGCGCCCAGCGGGTCGCACCTGTGGGGCTGCAGCAGCCTGGGACCGGCAGCGACCGGTCCTGGGCGGTTTGCGCTGTCCTCCCACGCAGGCGCCGCTGCGCTCCTGGCTGCTGAAACCCCATTTATGCCCAGTGCAGGTAGGAATAAATCTTATTTGTGTCATTACAAGCCAGGGGATGTCTGGCGAGGCGGGGTGGGGGGTGAGGGGCTTGTTTGAGGTGGCGCTTTGAGCTCTGAGCGATGTGGAAAGGCAGCCCGCCGCCGTGTGGGGACAGGAGCCTCGTGGCACACACAAAGCAAACTCTCCTCGGTTTTGGTTGCTTTTCATCTGGAATTTAGGATGTTATGCAGCATACTTCACACTGCTGGATTAGAATGGAGAGGTGAGGGCAAGATGGCAGGAGGCTTAGGAAACCTGCCCGGCTGAAGGAGTTTTAATTGTTCAGTTCGAGCAAGGAGGGTGGAGATCATGATAAGTCTCCAACAGTCTCCAGATTGCTTCAAAGAGAAAGGGAATAATTTGTTTTCCATTGCTTCTGGGGACAGGATAAAGAATAATGGAATTAACTGCAGCAAGGGAGATTTAGCCTAGACATCAGGAAAAAAAATTCCAGTTGTAAAAAGAGTTGTGTCCTAGAATATATTGCTTGGGGGAATACTGGAGTCCCTGTCACTGCATTACTTACGAGCAGACCAAACAAGCATTTTCCAGGGACAATTTAAGCAGCGTTGGTCCCGCTTTGGCTTATGAAGATGAATTAGTTCAGATCTCCAGGTCCACCTTTCTGTTCTGTGATACAAGTTGATTAGATGCAGTTTTGCTTTTCAGTCGGCTGCTTTAGGACACCAGTCAAGTGATACCTCTCTCCTGTCCACTACAAGGATGAAGACAGAAGGGAGATAGGTTAATCTTGTTCTATTTCCAGCAGTTGTTTCTGTTGTAGAAAGGCTTTTCCTTCCAGAAAAAGAGGTTTCTCTGCTATCTAATTCTTTGCTGTGGACTACAAATTACAGCACTTTATTTTCTTTGTATGCGTTTCCCTTTGTTTTATTAAGAACTGAAATATTTTTGGTGAAGATGTTGAATGACAAGGTTCATAGTGTATACCTGTGCATGTACATATATGCCTTGGTAAATCAAGGACCACGTTTAATTAGTTGAGTTCATTAGAATAAATGGCTAATGAAACTTTATTACTTTATTTAATTTATAAAGAAAAATGTCATGAGATGGATTAGTTTTTTTTGTTTTGATGCTAGCTCAAGGTAGCAATTGTGCAGTCTTACTTCAGCATATGCCAGTACAGCATGTAAGAAGAATGCCCCTTTAAAAATAGCAGACCATACTGAGCCTTCAAAATGTCACTACTTCTTTCCACTCACTTGCTTATGGCAATCTTTTGACAATTTTATTGGAACAGATAGTTCCTTCTAACTATATTTTAAGACAGAAATTACATGTAATTTTTGTTAATTAAGGAGGAGTTACTCTAAGGAGACATCATGGCAGATTAAGTAACTTTTACTTTAGAATGTGGTTATTCCATTTGTATGCTTGGGTGATGCACTGGGTCTTTTGCTCGATGAAATCACAGGTCTTGGTGCCTTTCTCTGACACAGGCATGTTGCTTCGGTGTCACTGTGTCAAAAGTGTTGCTGTCTGCGTCAACCTGTCTCAATTCAACTTGATTTTTACCTTCATTACTCAATTGCTGCACCTTTGGTATTCCAACCCAGAAAACATTGAGGTCTGGAAGTATGCTGTAATTTTAAAAAATACTTTCAGGCAATAGAGGTAGTAGAACCAAGGGCATGTTTTGAGAACAGAACTAAACTTAAATGGTTGGAAGAGAAAATTTTCACCACTTAAAAATGGTCACTCTTACTATTTTTCAGGCTTATGTGTAGTTTCTGGGCTTTACTGATGACAGACATAAATAAAATTATTTAACATATTTCTATCTGCTATGTGTTTTTATTTTTTGTGGGCATTTGAACATTTTCACAAAAACCTCTCTCTTTAATATTTATCTAAGTTCAGCTGTGTGCCCTGCCAGTGATATTAATTGGTTGGGATTGCTGTTTAGAAGTTTGCACCATTGATGAAGATGTTTACTGGAGTTTGTGTTTAATTGTCTTAGATTTCTTCATAACAGAAAAGGATATAAAGACATACACCTAGGAAGCAGTTTGGAAGCATCAAGAATGACAGGTAACACTATATAAAATTTTCTAAAAAATATTATGAGACTGTTCTTGCTGCATGACTTGCCATATATACAGATCTTTTATTTTAAGAACACCTGATGATTAAAAAGATGCCAAAGTTTATTTTCAGGGCTATGCTTGAAAAAATTGTTAATCCACTCTAGATTTCTGTTAAAATACATGTCCAAATAAAAAAGCAATTTTTGAGCTGCACAAGTCTGCCAGTTTCAAACAAGAAAATCCTCATCTCCACCTCAACATGGTTATATTATGTACAGGGTTATGTATATAATGTGTGCACAAAATTCTTCTGTTTTAACTTCCATATTCTCTGTGCCAAATTCAATTTGGATTTATTAACTACAGTCTGATTAGATAATAGTCTATGGACCAGGAAATAATTTTTGGTGAAATTTGAACAGTCACATCACATTATGTAACAAGTGTATTGTGTCATGTAGTGTTCTTTCAATTTCTGCATGTTTGACATGATGTAATGTGGTCTGAGATGTAGTAAGTGATGTAGAATAACGCTTCATGCGGTAGGTCAGAAACATATTTAATGTCCCTGAATGTTCTTTAGCTTTATGTCCATTTTACTGACCTGGAGTGGGGTGGAATCTGTTAGTGAAAGTGCAGCTATGGGAAATGTAGCAAAAATATAATGGGAAAAATCCTGTCCAGGAGTCACTGTAATGAGTGGCTTCATGACGTTTGGATCAGACCTATAATCTTTTTGTTGTATGTAGTCTCCCTGGTAGCAAACACTTGATGGAGGTGAATGTGTTTGCTGCAAGGTTTAGCTGAAATGTACCAAGCTTTCATATTATGCTGTCAACCATAGATAGCTAAGCCCTTTCTTGAAATTCAGAATATGCTCCATCATGCTTTGCATTTATATGTAAATGTTCCTTGCTTATTGAAAACCAGAATTTCAGGTTGCTAACTCTGACTGCCAGGAGATACTAGGTCAGTACATAGGACCACGTCTGACACTGTGCTTGGCTCCGTCTGGATCTCAAAAGCAGTAAAGTCCTAAGAGAAAGATCTGAGTTGTTTGTGTTCCAAAGTGTTTTTAAACAAGTTATTTCACCAACATCATCTTTCCCCAGTTGCTTTTGTCAGCCATGTAACATCCCAGAGTCTTAGCTTCTCTTCTAGAGACTTCTAATTCTTTCAGACTGCTTGTTTACCGACAGCTGTTTTCTTCTTACCTACTTGTTTTCAAAAGAGAAATTAAAATGTTAAACAATATCCATTTGCATAGTATCCACTTAATAGATGGGTTCACTGGTGACAACCAGGAAGTTGTCATTCTTTCTTCTTATGTTAGAATGCAAATCTAGTGAGAGTAACCAGGAGAACAAGGAATTTTCTGTACTTGTAAGCCACACAAATGCATGCTGGAGGCATTGCAGGCACCCTGTTATCTGTACATCACTGGAGCACTGTGCAAACAGAACATAAAAATAACGCATGTCAAAAGGAAAAGGAAGGAAGAGTATACATTATATAAATGTACTAAAAAGCCCTTAGAATTATTTGCATGAAGTAACATGGAAACTGAGTGTAATAGGTATGGAGACCTTTTCCTGGCTCTTGGGTGCTTGTTTGTGCTTTGTATGCCACTGCACATGTCAAATAGATGTGAAACTGTTTTCAGTGGTCAGAAATTTCCTGCTGTGTGCAGAGATTCAGTTCACAGCTATGGTATTGGTATTGAAAACTGAAGAGAAACTTGTGATCTAGGTAGCATGCTTTGGAAACATAGGTAAAGCCATGCTAGACAGTGCTGGGCTTAACAAACATACTCTCATTATGTGTTAATGCATGGAAAAAGCGAGTGAAGTCTGTGTGTGTGAGTATCATTTGTCAATCTATAGTCGTTCCAAAAAGAACCAAACTTTCTGCTTTTTCTGCTTTAGATTGCCATATGACTTGGGTAGGTTTTTCTTTGCATAGTTCAGTTCAAGGGTCGTGCTCATCACTGAGCTACTCATGTCAGGCAAGCTTTACATTTACCTTGTCTTTTAATACCTTGTGTACGATGGCCCTAACTTGTAATGAGATACGGTGAAATCCTGAGAAACTCAAGGTGACAGATGACGGTTGGTAATTGCAGGAGCTGACTCCTGCACAGTGCACTAAACCAGGGAAATATTTCCCAAATATTAACTAAGGAAATGGGGAAACAGATGAGGAGGCAAGTTACGGGACTTCCTGTGGGGAAATCCCGTGTGGCAGAACTGAGGGTTTGCTAAGTGTGAGGCTGTAAGATGGAGCACTTCACAAGAAGCAGATAATCTTCAGCCTTCAAAGAGCTCTAGTACACAGCTTGTAAATTTGTATATGGAGCAGAAGAAGGTGGTTTCCCAAATGTCTCAATTTTATGCCTGGTAAATCTTGTATTAAGATCTAGATTATGAGAAACATCTACTTTTTCTGATGTTTTCAACAAATGTAATGAATTCATTCAATTTTCTGTTTGGGGGTCTTTTAAAATAAAAATTTACAGGGAAATTGTAATTAAATAGCATCTTACATTGTGAAAGAGACACTAGTTGCCAAAGGGTTAAATTAAATAATATGATACATCTTAATACAGTGTTTGCTATGGTGATATCACCTATGCATGAAACTGGAAAAAAAAATGTCATTTTTACAGAACTGAAGTAGTTGAACGTTGTGTGTTTGCTCAGAGGTAAGGAAAAGGTCTGGTTGTGTTATTTCCTGGTGGTGTGCTCAAGTTCGTCTCATTTTCTTTTTTAGTATTTTTACCTTGGAAAAAGTCTAGAACTTTTATGTTATCTGATCTTTTATATTATCTGATACCATGAATGTGGGTATGGAGAACCATGAAGTGGAATGCCATACAGCTGGGTTCGAACATTTTGGCTACGATTTGGTACTTGATAAGGACCCCTCAATTCCCAAGTAGCAGTGTGACAAAGTTGTTTCTATCCAAGTCTCCTTGGTGGAGATAACAGATGAGCAGAAAAAAAGCATTTATCTGAAGTGAAATGGTTAAAAACGGGAGTTCAGTACCTTTGTGAGGGTATTCTTATAGTATCCTATTTACTTACTGCAAACTGTCCTAACCCTTGCAGCAGCTTGCAGCATACCTGTATTGCTTTAAACAGACACGTTGAGATGGTAGGATTTTAAAGAGTGTCACAGAAATAGAGATCAATTTTTTCATAAGCATGACTCAGGTCACTAAGTATCAGCACTAAGTTTTGGTTTGTTAGGTTTTTTTTCTTCTTTTCCTTACGTAACAGCAGTAGCAGGAGCTAGAAAAACTAACAAAGGAAACCCTTATTTTCTTAGAAGTGCTGTACAGTGTTACATTTAAATGCTTGGAGTGGAACAGTCATCAAGAAAAAATCTAGAAGGAATGTTTCTGTAAGGCTTCAGCAGAAGTAACATGCAACATTTATATATTTTCAGCTTTCAAACTGACAGCAATGTGTGTGAAGTAGCTCAGAGTCCAGATCGTCTGAGATACTTCCAGACGTATCTCAGGGCCTCTTAGGGTAGACTCCACTAGAGTGATTCACACTATCCTTGCTTGTGTTCAAGAACTACACAGCATAGTTCAACTGAACTTTAAACTGGTTTTCTGAGGAAATCTTGGCCAAACATGGCCCAGGTGGCTCAGTATAGTGGCCACTCTTGAAGACATTGTCTTTTTTATCATGTCTGTTTGGAGTGTTGCTACATCAGCAGTTGGTTGTATGCCATTCTGTACCGCTAGCTTGAAAGCCCAGGTCATTTCTGCAGGAGTAAAGGCCAGCCTGGGCTGTCAGCTTCTGTATTCACTACAGCTGGTTTTCAAATAGCTTTTGTTTTCTTTCTGTGTACATTTTATGCTTATTTTCTGTCCGTATTCAGTATTGTATGTATTTCCATAAAAGTGAGCATGAAGTATCAGTCTCTGTTACTTTGTATTCAACTAGTAGATTGACTTTTTGGTTTTGGGGCTCTTCCAGGATTATTTCCACGTCAATCAGTAAAGTAGAATGATTTTCTTATTGTGTTAAATATCATAAACAAGTAGGCAGTGATTGGTCTTGAGGGAGCTTCCCATATATCTATTGAAATGGCAGAGTGCACAAAGGCCAAAAACTGCTGAGAGCGTTTGAGCGTGGCTCTCTAGGGTTTAAATACCCTTTTTTGTTACTTTTTTTTCCCTCAAGTAAACTTGACACAAATTACTTTTTTGGAATTCACTAGAACTGATGTTCTCTATTCTCCTTTTGAACTCTGCTAACATTTAACCAAACTAATTCTGACAGTTTACCAGATCTCTCTGGATTTACTGAAATCAACGTGACTCTCAGTCACTTGACAGGAATTGGTTTCATTTGCAAGTGTGAAATGGTTGTTGCCAGCTCTAAGTACATAATATATTGAGGAAAACAAGCTTTATTTTTAGGACAATGACAAAAATACTTTGCACTTCACACAGCCCATGCTTAGTAAGTTGAAAATAAAAGAGAAGGCTATCAATCTCTGAATTTGGCTAAGTACTTTAAGGATCACTCTATTCAGGGTACCAACTCATTGATTAAACATGTAGACCACTTACCGAGTACACTTGACAGTTAATCAATAATTCTTTGCTCTGTTCACCAGCATTATTGAAATTAAACATTCCAGATAAAACCTACCCATTTTTTTTTTCTGTGCATTATTACTTCTATAATTAAAAAAGTATGAACAATCTGCTCAAAATTACTTTGTAGGCTGTGATGTTTAAGCAAGTCACCTAAGCTGTGGATGTTAAGTTCTTGACAGTAAGATTGAGGTTTCAAAGAGCTTTGAAGTAGGAGTAGTATCTCAATATCATACAAGTTGTACTGTCAATCTGTTAAATCTTAGTAACATTTAATTCTTCTTTCTTGAAATTCCTCATGGCTATTAACATAGATTTGATATTATTTTTTAAAAGATCTTAATCCTCAGCTGTTTTTTTGTTGTGTAGTGTAGCACACTCCAGTTTGGAGGTGAATGCATTTGACAAATGTGTAAGGAAGTGGTTCATAGCTGTACTCCTTGCTTCATGCAAAGACTTTGGTGAGAGTCCAGTCTTCCTGAGTTTGTAGGGACTTCAGTGGTTGTACAGACTCAAGAGGAGTTTGATGTTATTTCTGGTGTTTTCAAAACATTTTACACTTTTCTACTTACATGAGCTGTTGACATGTTTCATAAGCAACTCTTATTTGATAGGAGAGTAGTTAAACTTTAGCTAACACTTAGATGAGATTTACTACGGATGAGAGATTTAAACTACAGGCAACTCTTCTCTACATCCTTTTCCCTCAGTTTCTAAGAAATTGGAGTGTTTCCATCTGTTGGGTTTTGTTTTCCAATAGTATCCTGTTGTTGAAGCAAGCAACTGTTTCAAATATATTGACTGTTTATTCTTTCCAGAAGAATAAAAATATTATCGTGTCATCACATCAAGTCTAGAGTTCATGTATACTATGGTATTTTCTTAGAGAATTTGGATTAGGAAATAGGAAGCACAAGTGTGTAACAATGTAAATAGTCTGGTAATGTCTAGAACTTGTCATAAGCTTCCTTTCATTTTTGATAAATCCTTTTCAGCATCTCTCTGAATCATTAACTGTGAAGTTTAAATGAAAGTACACAATTCCTAAAACTGCATTCATACATCTATTAATAGCATATGGAATATTCCAAATATAATTTAACAGCAGCTGCCTGCTGGGCTGATACCTGACTGATAAAACATAGAAAATAATACACTTGGGTCAGATATTCTTTAACAAATGTTCAGTATATAGGAATTTATCTAAAATGTGATCATCCTGTAGTCTGATGTTCTAATAAATCTTGTACTTATCTTCACTCATTCTTATACTAGTTTTACGTTCTAAGATTTAAAAGTACTTTGTAATGCTTTATAAATAAGAATTCTGATGCAAAGAAATAATGAAGATTGTTGTGAAAGTTTTCGTTGGTTATAGATTCATGCAGCTCAAGGTACGACTTTCAGACTTGGGCTCTTCTTTTGTCTGCAAATCCAGGAACTGTTGGGACTTGTTGTGTGAGTTGATCTTGTACTTAGAAAGGTTAGAAGTTGATTGGTTTTCCTTTTCCCTAAAAAGAAACGACCCCTGACAGACTTTTCACTGCACTGAGGCATCGTCAATGGACGAGGTTTTCTTATGCAGGTCAGTTGGTTTTGTTCAGTAATAGAATAGTGCTGTGCTTTGCAGCTAACAATATAATGTCACAGAGGGAGGACGTGCCATCAAGAGTTCAGGCCTGAGCCCTGACATACATACGCACAGAGGTACGGTTTGTCTGCTGTCGTGTTATCTGCAGTAGTGTAACGACTGCCAAGGCTGGCCATGCTGGCTGTGTGACTGCGGAGATCTTAGCATGGCACACCGGTCGGATCCAATCTCTGCTGGACTCTATTTCATTCTAGAAAACCATGACTGACAATCATCCATATGTGCTGGGTTAAAATGTGCCCAGCGTTGTCATGACCTACCTTGGCTTGGCACAAATACGCTCAGTGGAACAACAGATTAGCAGATATGAGAGAATGCCTTTGGTGGCTAAAAAGGTGCAAAATGGCTGCACAGAGCTTAAGCCATAGGTAGGTGATTAGTATCACATTTACATGTAATATGCAAATGTGTTTCATGTAAATGTCATGAGATTCCAATTTATTTAACTGACTAATCTCAGAGTGCTGTGTGAGAGTGTCTCATGGAACAAAGGTTATGGTAGCATAAGCTTTAATTATAAGCCTCAATTACGATCCTTTTGGGCCAGTCTCTGCCATTTTCATGCATGCTTCAGGTTTTCAGTATTTCTTCCTCTTTTTGTAACAGTGTTTTAATTAAAAATTCAAGGGGAACTGGAGCTTAGGATAGCTAGCAAGAGTAGGAACTCATTGATGAATAACGTAAACGTGGTGCAACTTGTTCTCAATTAGTCTAATCCTAATATGAGAGCTGGTAACATTCTCCAAATCTGTTCAGTTTTGCACCAATTTTTTACCTCAATGGAAGAAAGCAAAGCCACTGGCACAAAGATGGATAATGTCATTCTGAAGAATGAATTATTAATAAAAACAGTGATAAGACTTGGCGCTGCTACTGTCACTGACAGAAATGCTGGTGACTTCGATGGGGTCAGGACTTGCCTCTCATGGCTATAGACACTGCAGGGAAAAAGGCACCTGAAAGCTATTTTTGCATTTCACAGTTCTCAGGATGCTTTGTATCCCTTTTTAACTCAGAGTTGCTTGAAAGAAGATTATGTTAAGTGCCAAGAACTGCCCCCGTGTCTGCTCAGAAACAATTTATGATCTCTGAATAAATGATTAGTTGCAAATAGTGCACTTGTATCTGTAGTCCTTATCACCCTTGTTTCTATCATGTGCAAGATTCTCTGTTTCTTTTCTGCAGAGAAGGAGCTAAACTGACAGCTTTATATATGATTTGTGCTAGATAAAAATTTATTAGAATTCACAATGTGGTTATTATCATTTGGGATATTATGTGCTGGCATAAGTCATTGTATAAAGGATTAAAAGCCTAAAAAATGTTAATAATAAAGCACCCAGATCTAATAACTTTAGAGATTAGAATTAATTGAATTAGTCTTTGATCTTGGGTGTTAAGTTTTAAGAGAAAAGTTCAGTAGGCATTTGCCATTCTGTTTTCAAAGAACCAGCCTTTGCTAAATGTGGGGTTGGAAAGTGTCTGTACAATCATCCGTATCGCAAAAAAATGGACACCAGCAGCAAAGCTGAAGGGAATTTTTTGATCCTGATTTGTGTCAAGGTCATCAGTACTGAAGTGATTGTTGTTCAGAATTTAGAGATATTTTAGCTTTTAATTGGAATTTGGGGGATGTTTGCTGAAAGATCTTTACTAGCTGATGAGGTCGTAGGTAGTAAAAAATGGTGAAGCCTTTGTGTATGTCTGTCTGAACATTATTATTACATGGATTAAAGTAACACATTATTCAATATCCGTTTCTCAACCAATTAATATTGGCTGATGTACACTTAGTCAAATTGCTCTGTTGTCATAAGCTTCAGGCAGGTAGTGAGATCAGAACCATTTATGCAAGATTATTATTGTAATGTCGAATCTGTAAAGCTATTGTATTTCACATTATTCCATGATCATAGTTATGTCTAATGCAAACGCCATGAACTTTCTTTTTGATTAACAGAGTTGTGTAAGGTATTAGGCTACTGTGAAAATCCTGGTGTGATAGTCAAAGGCGGCTCTATCTCCTGTTACTTTCTGTACTGTATCAGAAGGAGTGAACGTATCTCTTCTCAGCTGCTTGCCTTGCTACGAGTCATGTTTTTGCAGATAACTTTGTCTTTACATTTGCGTTGCTTTTTATTATTCAGAAAAGCTGTAAAAATTCTCATTCATTGTTGAGTGAATATAGTTGAATCCTGAGCACAAATATTTCTTCCTGTCAGATGGTGATGTTTTATCTGAAGGGGTTTACAATTACTGAGAAAGTTTAAAAAGAAAAAAGAAAGGCGAAAGAAAGACAAAACCAAAGCAAAGCTACAGGAAATTAATATTTAGGACATAGTCCTGGATATTTGTGGCTGTCCAAGATGTGCTACGCAACCTGACGGTATCTTAGCAACTTTGAAAACCTATTAAGGCATCTTTAATTATATCTGTTACCATTCACTTTTGCCTGCAGTGCATCTCCAAGCACATCTTTGCATTAGTATCTGCCTGTATGTGACAATGGAATTTACTAAATTCCTACATTATGTTTGCTGTGATAATTAGTAAAGCACAGTGAATATTTCAGAATGAATAATTTATCCCATTAATTTATCCTCTTAAGTAATATACAAACAGGATTCAACAATATTTTTTTTCTGTTTTAAATTACAGACCAGTTGCAAGCATCTCTGTGAAACGTGGATTCCTTAGTCTTTTGAGTTAGATGATGATTTCTGTTTCTTTGGATGAATTGTATGAGAGCGTTGTTTACTTCATACACCCACCTATTTATTAAGTTAAATATTTTGCTAAATACAGGCAGATTTGAGCTATGCTTCCTACATGGCTGAAATGAAGCTTCCGAGCAGCAAAGAGCTATGTCCTTGCTTCAAGAAAGAACTTAATGTTTGCTATATTTGAATCTACAAGGGATCTAATTCCTTCTGTCCTTTTATTTCCCAGTTTTCTCTGTTCCCTATATTAATCCCAGCAGCCTGGAAAATCTTCCCGCCTGACCTCTATAGGTGATGTGATCATTAAGGTAGCCTATTCACTACAGATCTGTGCGTGAGCAGACCTTCCGTGTCATAGATCAGTCTGATTTCTAAATGGAAAAACGCCATCTTTACACAACTTTAGTTCCCTAAAACAAAGCGAGATACCCTCATACATGGACTTAATAACCAATCTCAGTAAGGCTGGGTAAGCAAAAGGCATAAAGGACTTGATTTACCCTGACATTAATAGGTAGTGTTCTCTATGGCTTCACTGAGATTTGCATCTGCCTGCTGACACAGAGCTTAGACACCATGACTCATTGTGCCATTAAACAATTATGACATGGGAAATTAGAAAAAGGTACAAACACTCAGGAGACTTCTCTATCTTTTATGATGCATGAATATCCTAGAAGTGACTGCTGCTGCTGCTGCTCTCTCCACTTTTTTTCACGAAGATAATACTTTGGGTTGCATACTGGTGTATGAATTTGTCCTGTGACTATCAGTCACTAAAACATAGTCTTTTGATTTCTTCCTGAGAGAAGAAGAAAAGAAAATCCTCTAAAATGGAGGTCCTGAACCCCTTTGATCATGGCTGATAGAGGTAAAGTACTTAGGTCTGACAGAAGTCCTTTAACTGGTTGGCAAATATAATAGGAGTGCATTTAGTAGAATAGTCTGCAAAAATTGAGGTCACCCATTGATGTTATCCCTTCAAGATCTAATAGGAAAACGTATCTTTTGGCCCTGAAAGAAAAATGTGGTTACTGTCAATCTGATCTATGTTAAAATCATGAAAGAACTGGAAAAAATGGTGTACTAGTGAAACTGCTCAGTGTGGCTGGTGAAACTGGTTCGGTGTGGCTTTTACATTCATGAATAAGAAACACTCCCACAGTAAAAATCTTACACTTGTGCCATTCCTTTACGTTTTAGTCATTCAAGAAAAAGAAACTCCTATTGCAGTGGGGATAATGTCTGTCGATTTTCATGTCTTCATCCAAATGAAGTGACTGTGTATGGTACTCTGTATATACTCACACATCTATATGCATATTAGGAAGAGCAATAAGACAATAAGCATATTTTGTATCTTGAAGCACATTAAATGCTAAAAGGTTTACATGAAAACAGTTAATGCAAAATTTAATATGTAAACTGATGAGACAAGAAGGCCTGTCACTTAAGTTAGTCAAAAACCCTTGGGCAGGAAGGCAGTTCACCAGAACCAGAGAATCTCAATTTTCCACATGACAGGCTACCATCTCATTTATAATGATGTTTTAATCATAAGACATCCTTTTTTTAAAAAGGGGGAAAAAAAAAAAATCCCAGTTCTAATGAACAGGACTTACATTGAACAATTCTGTCATTTCTCCCTTTAGCTGACAGATATTGCTGTTGGATTGCAAAGTTTCATTTAAGAGAAAGTTTCATGATAAATGTTTTGAATGTGAACTAGTGAGTGGTAGTCCGCTGTGATTATCCTTCAGTTCATTACAGTCATGCTTCTAACTTACATTGCTGACATCCCATTTCTGAAACCTATTTGAACTTGAATTGTTCCTTTTTGATCTGAAAGGCAATGTCAAACTGGAACCTTGAAAAGAGATCCTACCAAAATAAGTTGCATAAAGCTTTAGTTACTTCTTTATGAGCAAATATAATTAAAAATTAAGGAAACACCAGTGATGTTCCATGTCATCCTTACTGTTGAAGAAAGTGAGGCTTAAGTCATATTGGTGTAAATACCTTCTTCTCAAAGTTGGGTTATTGAACAAATATGTTGTCCATGAGTATTTAAATGAGCATTTACACAACATTTCTTACTCTCTTGCATATAGCACTCATTTGACACCCCTAGATTGTGTTGCTAGACCTGAATATTTTATTTTGAACCTGAACGCCTGAGTGCTTGGATAGCAGAGGCCGTGCTGCAGCAATATCGAAGGATCTGGGAGGGTTTTAACTAGCTCTGAGCGAAGCTTTCGTAATAACTTAAAAGTAAAAACATCACATTTTTATCAACATTTACCTTGACTCAAAATCAGGATGGCTGTCACAGGAGAGGTCTGAGTGAATATATCAAAACTGATTTTATTTGATTCATTCCATTTTGTATGATTGATGAAATAAGCCACACAGCGTTCTGTCTGTCCACAGATGGATGAATGTAGCCAAAGCCGCAACATTTATCTACATGAAAATATTATAAGTTCTTTTAATGTACAAATCATGCATACATTCGTACGAACATTCATTGGAAAAACAAACTTTAAAGGGTAAATATTTGCTCATAGAAAAACTCATAAGGATTCTGCAATAGTGTACTTCACTTTTTTGTTTGTTTCAAGTCTACCCTGAATCACATTGTGACACACACAAACTAACAGACTCACTGATGTCAAGGGACATATTGTTGCCCTAAATGTAAGAGTTCTCGTACAGAACCCTCAGTGGAAAGCAAGCCCACGTACTATCCACACACTCTCCTCTCCATTGACTTCTCACGCAGCTAAGGGAAGAAGATGTATGGCTGGTTTATTCTGCACCTCCGGAGCTGAAACTGCTGATTTGACCATCAATGGCTAGGTGTAATTTAGATTTGTTTTAATGTTATTAAAACTTAAGGCAGTGTCTGTAGCGGTTCAAACAGTGTCAAGGCTGGAGGAACACGAATGTGGTGCTTTTTCTTTTGTCTTTGCTAAACGTGTTCACTTCATGTAGTAGGAAACAAAACATAAAAATACACCAAGGTCTAAACTGTGTGAGACATATATAGGCAGTGCTAATTCTTACACAAATCCCTTTCATTTCTAATAATAGATAAGTATTTCGATATTAGAGTTTTTAAAAAAGGTCTAAATATAGTGGGTAATAAGCCGATGTTTAACCTGATTATTTGAAATCCTGTGTAGACTTTCCACTGACACACTGACTGCATGCTGAGTACATCTCAAAAGGTGGTCTGCATTGTACAAGATTGGAATAATAAGAATATCAGAACAAATACATTTAAATGTTCTGAAAGAAAGCAATACCTGCAGCAGACTAGTAGTCATTTTAGGTTATCTTTTCAATGACCATCACCTAGTCAGTAGCTGTTTAAACTAATTTTTCTTTTTTAGCATTCTTGTCCCGTTTCACTGATAGAATTTTCTCAACTCTGCATTCTACGCTGTTTTCTCTGTTTCTATAACAGGCATCTGGGAATTCCTGTAATTGTTTTAAAGCACAAAGTCTGACACTTACTTATGCTTGATTTCACATATTTTTTTCCTTGGGATTTGAAATGCTTTTTTTACACTAAAATGTTGGGGAAAATGTATTTTACCTAATGATTGACAGGGAATTACCAATATTATGAGATAGAGTATAGTATAAAAATAAAAATTGGTGGTGTTGTGAGAAGAGCTTGTTCAGATTAACTAAATTTGCAAAAGTGATTTTTCTTTCTAAAAGGCTGCAAAAATATTCAAAATTCAGTTACTCTTCAGTAAAATAAAATTTGAAAGTGTTTCCATTAAAATTAATTAGAAAGAGATGCTTTGTCTTCCTACAGCTGGCCTCAGGGTGTTTTTAAGATTTTAAATTAAGTTCTAAATATAACTGAATTCCGTAACTTTTAATCAATGTCAGTTTAATATATCCTCACAGAGCTTTGCTCTAAAAGGTGTTAGGCAAACACAGACACAAGAACACTCCTCCCTGGCTAGTTCTGTTTACAGGGTATTTATTCATGGTACTGCACGTGGGCTTTCACTGTTTCACAGCTCTTGACTCAGCAGAATCCAGTGGCAACTGTACGCTTGGAATATGTGAGATAATGAGTGAACTAACCACGCATTCTGTTCTCGGGCAAAAATCCTGCTACGTGAGCGGGAGCTGGTTCGGCAGCAGGCGCACTGTATTTTGCAGTCACCGTCAGTCATTGATGCTCTGTGCCTGATGATCCCAAAGCGCTTCAGTGATGGTGTTCTTCTGAGAAAGCTGGAAAGCTGTTGTGGTTTGGGTTGGGTTTTTTTTTTCCTATTTTGTAGATGGGGAAATGGAGCTGTAGAAAACCTAATAGATGTACCCATTGTCATAGAGGGCTTAGGGGAAAATCAGGTGTAGGAGCTGGAAGAGAGATTGTTTTATGCCTCTGACAGGGCTGTCTCCGGACTAATTATACCAGTGGTGCTAGCTAATTTTATCTGCATGTAGTAACCTTACGAACTCCTCTTTGGATGCCACAGACAGAATTTCTGAACTTCTGTTAACAGTGTATCTATAAAAATACTTCTTAAAAATACTAGTTCACACATGCTGCTTTGTGTATGGTGTCCTTCACCCAGTGTTCCGAATGGCATGGGCAAGGCTTGTCAAGGAACTTCCCCAGCATGACTGGGATTTATGAACCTCCCAAAGCTGAATAAATGATAGCTGAAATCCAAAGCTGAGGAGCTCAGATACAATCAGAAAGGGAGGAGCGGGTTCAAATGGCTTTGCTGATAGCCAAGGTATTTCAGTAGTTTGGGCTCAGTCTCCTACTCTTCACAGATGCACAGTCTTAGGAAAGACTGGTTGACCCAGGTTCATTGCACTTCAGCACTTAGATGAGGCAATTTTAGAAGTTAACTCACGAAATTGAGAAGCACCTCCAGAAGGTATGTCAGACGTTATGTGTACTGAAATGCCCTGTGGATGAACTGCTCTCCTTTTTGATGTGGGAGGAGCATTGAGCTTGCAGTGCACTCATCAGGACCTTGAGGGCATCCAGCTTCTAGAGTTTAGTTAGCTAAGTCAGAGTTCAGCTGATTGAGTCCGAGTTCAGGTCCTTTGCTGACAAGAGCTGTGTTAAGGAAAGCAGATATGTAGCAGGTATGTCTGTGCCTGGTCTTGCTTTGACCCTGACCTGCCAGTGCACTTTCCTGGCTTGAACTCACCTTGCCCTGTTACTGTGGACTTTGTGGGTAATCACTTGATTACGTCCTATCCTGACCACTGTCTCTGGCCTGATCCTGACCTGAACTTGCAGCTCTGCATCCTGGGGCGGGCCAGCACTCTGTCAAGATGAGCCTTGAAATGGTCTAATGTTGGGAAATCCACCTCTTCCCTTGGGAGACTATTCCAATGCTTAATTGTTCTCACTGTAAAAGACTTTCTTCTACATTCCAATCAGAATTTCCCCAGGAGCAGCTTGTAGCCGTTACCCCTTGTATTTTCCGTGTGACTTCGTTGTAAAAAGGGAGTCTCCTTCCTCTTGGTAGCCACCCTTCAAGTACTGGTACATTGCGATCAGGTCTGCCCTAAGCCTTCTCTTCTCAAGGCTGAACATACCCATTTTTCTCAGCCTTTGAAGAGAGCCCAGTATTGGCGCTTTAAACTGTTTTTTAGCTTAGTGATTTGTTCAAGGTCACATACTAATTGCTGGCAGAGCTAAATAAAGAATCTTGGAGTATCTGCTCTAACCAATACATCATACTCATTACTGGTTATTTTTCTACTGACTGGCTCATGGCTCTGGGACACTGTGTCTGGCTGACTGAGTCACTACTTTTAGGTTTGCAGAAATTCATAAACGTTGAATGCTTCAACAAATAACTACTGATCTAGAGAAATGAATGCTAAAGGATCCTTAACCTGCCCTTTCTTTATATAGAATCTCAGATTTATTGCCAATTTCATTATGATCTTGGCCAAGTTTTATTTTTTTCGTAGATAAATCTATGACTTCCTATTAGGTTCTGAGAGTGGGAGTTAGGCTAGTACAACATAGTGCTTCCAGTGCAGAACTTTTGGGGTTTTACTTTTTTCTTTTTTGGAGAGTTCTGAATAATTTAATGTGATTTATTGGCATACTTCATGAAAAAACATTTAGCTGTTTCTTTACAAGGAACATGACTTGTAGGATGTGAAATTGTAGGTAGTTGATCTGGCTTGAACATGATAGCTGTGTTAGAAATCTATTGGTGTTAGTGATCTTTTATCTACTTTTTTTTAGTTCTTTGGATGAACTGCTATGGCAAGGAAGCTGTGAATATAAAGGGAATAATATGTTTGTAAATGTTTATCTCTTAATAAAAAAATGTATTTTCTTTAGCTAATCGGAATCTAAAACATAAAGACTCAAATTATTTTTGATCCTGATACAGTTAGGCAGCCAACACTCCTGGGACTGAGCAAAGCTTTGAAACAGACTTGATGCAGATTATTTCTATGCTAATGTCTCTGTTAAATGGGAAGCAGCACCTATGGAAACAAGGAGCAGTTCAGAGGCAGTGAACAGAAAGAGACTGTCTTCTTTATGCTTCCTTCCCTGTGTTTCTAATTACTAAATTCAGTTTCAGTACAAATTGTGATTTACATTCAAGTGCTCATAGAAAGTAGCAACTGAATTACACAACGTTAATGCTGTTCAATTCTAGGCTTTCATGTCACAGGATTGTCTCTTTGTATATTTTTTCCTTGTAGAATTCCTCAGTCTGGAATATTCTTGTCTAGGTCAACGGTACCCTGAGATACACAGTATGGGGAGCAGTATTGGAAAGCAGAGAGACTATTTCCCCTAAAATGGGAGAGATGGATGAAAGCTGTAGAATATATTTTCAGTAGCACAGAAGGGAAAAACCTACCTTTATCCTGAAAATAAGCTTTCCTATAGGCTATCCAGCCATTAATGGAACTGCAAAGGAATGTTCTTCCTTTGACTGCTGGGAAATTTGGTAAGGGCTGAAATGGGCTGAGTAGAATAATGAAAAGGGATTTGCTTCTCTTCCTCTCTGCTGGGTATGGCTGTCACAATATGATTATCTTGTGTTTCTTTGTGACTGCAAGTAAGACAAAGTGACTTCCCAGCTGTTAAGGGGAGACTGACATTGCAGTAGATCTTTCACAGCGAATCAGTTTTCAGCAAAAGCAAACTGAATGAAAATAAGAAATGGCTAAAAATTTGGGAGGAAAACCTGCAATTTCTTTCCATCACCAGAGGCATCTTAACTGCATGTTTGCAAGCACCGGAAAGCTTCAGGAGATTGATTTTAGGAGCATTAATAGGATTAGATGCAGTCTGTCTTTGTTTTGACATGTTTCTTTTTAGGACCTTTGTAATGGGAGAGAGGTTTCTCAGTCTTTGGTCTCAAAAATTCAAAGTGACACATAAAGCACCTCAGGAACTCAGAAAAGCTCATGCCTTTGCTATGAAAATACATAATCTAAGAGCAGATTGCTTACTTTTTTTCTGGGTCTGAATAAGGTATGCTTGCAATACTCAAGTACAAATCTCAGTTATCTGATAACCTGTATAAAATAACTATTTACTACTGGGCAATATGTTTCTGGTGATATCTGGAATATGATATTCAGGTTTGGGCCCTTTAATTCAAGAGGGGTGTTGACAAACTGAAGAGACTGTAAATACAGAGCTCAGAGCATGTAACTTGTGAGCAGAGGATGAGGGAGCTGGGCTTGTGTTGTCCGGCAATGATGAGACTTTCAGGGGATCAGGCAGTTTACAACTATCTGAAGAAGAGTTGCAAAGTCAGTGAAGGCAACTCTTCTATAGTGAGCCAGAAAGCAAAGCAAGGACCAGGAGCAAGGAGCAGGCTGCAGAGATTGATAGTTCACACTGGATACAACTTCTTCAGGAGGGTGGTAAAGGAATATTGTACTAGGTACCTTGGAGGGTACAGGATTTGTCAGGGCTTAGCTTAGGCGGATCTGATTTGGTACTGCTTCACCTGGAGGTTCTTTCCAACTAGTGTTTCTATGATTCCATAACTCGTATTGTTAAAATATTAAAATGAGTTTAAGAAGGAGATACTAGAAGACACTATTCATGTTCAGTGTGTTGTCTTGCTTTAGCAGAAAAGAATCTGTAGTAGACAAAGAGTCTTTGTAGTGGTTCTGTAAGGGAAAAAAAAAAAATCACAAAGTAAAAATATTCCAAAGGGAATGCTACCATGTGTCTAGGTTTACTTTCTTCCCTTCCCATCTCTATTTTCTTGTATGGTGAATGAATGTGGTATTGTGCTTACCCTTTTGCATATAAAAAATGGTGACAATTTGTGACAAGGTATTTACTAAGTGGTGAGGTCATAATTTCTTTGTTTATATGGAATGTCACATAGTATTAATCTAAATTTGAAGAAGGTACTTCTTGTTATGAATTTTCAGTCTCTATTATTATTTCTACAGTAGATGTTAACCATTGCTGACAGCCTTCTTTTGAAACAACCTGTAGAGTAGTGAGAAAGTGAGGTTAAATTATAACCTGAATTTATCACAGAGCATTGCAGAACCTGAAGTACTCTGTGTTGAACTGAAGAGACAAAACTCCATTATTCCTTTCTTAACTGTATATACTGGAAATATCAGAAGTCCTTCAGCTGAGAAGTGTGCCAGACATCGTTATCAACGGACATTCATTTTTGTCCACATCAGAGACCTACCTTTAGCAGATGAGAAGATACACTGTGTTCTTCTAACCTCTGAATCCAGCCTTATGATGCTGATCTCTAATTCATTAATCACCTTTTAAATTCGACATCCCAGTTTCTGGCTCCCCAGCTGTGCAACTCAAATGCTACTGCTTAAGCAAGAGTAAAAATTCCCCTGTATTTTTAGTGAATTTTCTCTATTTAATGGTTTAGGCTTGTCCTAAACCAACCTTCACTTACCTCAAAAGAGAATCCTTTTGATAATACTTCCATAGTGAATGAATTTTTCATCTTTCAAACATAATTCAGTAAATATAATAATATAAGGTGGATCTGTTTTCTAAATGTAATTTGCTGTATTTGAATGAATTTCTTCATTCTTTCTTGCAAGATAAACAGGGTTACAGTATGACAGAACAACTTCATGGGGACAAATACAATGTCAAAGTCCCTCAACCTGCACCTCCGCCTCTGCTGTCTGTTCAGGTAACACACTCATCTGTATTGCAGAGGCATTGGTTAAATGATCCAAGCTAACTGAAAATCTAGTCTCTCCCATGTGTGAAGAGAAAATGGAAGCATGTCATCTGCATTAGACTCGTCATAAATTTGATTTTTCAATTGGGTTGCTGTAGATTTGACAGACGGCCTTGTTCTCCTGTTTATTTAAACAGTATCATCATGGTTAAAAATTTTGAATATACATCTGTGATTTTTAAAGAAATGTTCTCATTTTTGTTCTCAATTTGACATCCTACAGATCTGCATTTAGCAGCACTTAACAATGCAAAAAATTAGTACATTATTATAGAAATTATATGAGCTTAGGGTTGCAAGAAGTCATGGCTCTAGCTAGAACATTATTTACTGGATCACAAGCGTAAAAGTTAATGTAGCAGAGCTTCTAGCTTTCTCTTTCTCTGGATGGATTGTAATTGTAATGAACCTTAACTGATTTCTGTTCATCTGGCTTTTAACTGCTGAGATTTGCAAAGAGAATTAAAAATAAGACCTTTTATGTTGTCATCTTTTCTCCTTTCATTTTAGTTAATAATGTGAATCACACGTTTCTATCTAACCAGATATTCAGGGCATGAACAATTATTTCAGTAACCTCCAAAGTGGCCTCACATTGGATGCAATGCAGAGGAAGGAGAAAAAAAATGAGCTACCACATGTCATGGTGTGTTATGAATAGCAGGACTCAAATCTATCACTGCATTTAGTAGTTCAGTGCGTGCGAGTTCAGTAATTCAGTACAACTACCTACCTAATAACAACATCAGAAAAGAAGTAGTACTTTAAGTAGGTGGCTTAAATCTGAGTATGGATTACTCAGCTTCTGATACGTATTTGCAGGTGCATGGAAAACCACATTTGAGTTACTGACACCTTGTTTAGTTTTGCATATATGCAGATACGATGGAAGAATTTCTGAGGGTGTGCCCTAAGGTTCTTTCTTCCTCAGTAGGCCATGGCACCGATCCTTTTTCAGACAGCTGTGGGAGGATTTTTGTCTCCCTCTCTCCAAATGGAAGAAAGTAGTGTAGGACAGCATGAGAGAGCTGTCAGTACTTGGACACTGTCATCCCCATCTTCACAGTCAGGAGGCTACTAAATTCCTGTGCGCAAGCATCTTTCAGTTTTAGCTTCTGAGACAGCTCAAATGTGAAGAAACACTGACGTGAGGTAAAAAGGATTATGTTTAGAGTGGATACATCTTAGGAATGATGCCAGAGTGATAGCGCTGAATTCTGTGTAAATCAAAACAAACTTCATTGTAGGTCAGTGTGGTTATAGAGGTGTTAAAGTTTGTGAAGTGGCGCTGAGAGTTGTTCCTTCCTTTGGCAGTCTTGGTCCCAGAAGGTTGAGGTAGCTGTGGCACCAGGAAAGGGTCTGTATTCTTCCATGCCAGTCTTTGTAGTACTTCTGTGTTCGTCATCGTTCAAGTAATGTGCTAGGGGAAAAAAAACAACAATTACACAAATTTAAGAATAATAATTTATCTTGAATCCTCTCAATTATCAAAATGTTTAGGCAGAGATATTTTGGGGCTTTCTTCTCTCTCAAGAAATTAAGAGAGGCTGGGACATTAGAAAAACTCTCTTGAACAGGCAGCATTCTTATTTTTGAGGCAGTTCCTGACCACAAGTAGCTTTATTCTATATGCAATGCATACAGTAATTTAATGTCAAATTTCCTTTTTTATTAGTGTTCTTGTGACTGATTTTTATTGATATAATTCTTTTCAGATATCATACTTAGGTAATTTTTCCATTTCTTTGTGTCTGGTACTTGTTCTATTTTATCTTAGCATGATATTTATTCTTTTAAGAACTCTGCACAAGTATATGGCAATTCATTTCCTTATATGGACAATAGTAAAGTCAAATGAGCAGTATTTAATCTAGAATTAATGAAATGATTAATGCCTGCAAGTGCTAAATAATTGAGAGATTCATGTATTAGATTTTTCCTTCATTTCCTGATGTATTTAAATTTTTCTCCAAGCACTTCAGTCTATCATTCTGGAGAGCCACATAATGTGAACTAACTAGAACAACAGAACTAGACCCAGTGCAGTCCTTGCAATCATCTATGTCACCCCCTATTTATAGTTCCAAGTCTGGGCACTGAGACGAGTTCCTCCACATCCCTAAAGATGAGCAGATTTAGATCCTTTCAGAGTGAATGTATGTGGAACATGGCTTTGGGATTTTGTGGTTAGCATCCTGGCGTGCAGGCTGTAGGTATTGCTTATTACTGCCCTTACTGACAATGTATTACACTGAGTCATTGAGAATATATCTTTTGTTGATAATATATCTGGGTTTCTTCTGACTTTTTTTTTCCTGCACTGGTATTGTTTGCATTATTTATGTCATTTTCAAGTACTTCCTTTTGAGGAATGCTGTAACACTGAACTACTGTGTCACAACTTTGCTTCTTTTGTTTCAAGAACAGAAAGGAGAACTGATGGGTAATACTGAATCCAATTCCCCGCCAAATACAACATTCTCAAGTTCATAATCCTCTCTGCTGTTCACTTCTCTAGCAAAGTCAGAGGTCCAGTTTTTAAAGCATATTTGCAGGAGACAAATGTTTGAACAAAACATAGATGTTAATAGCTAATTACCAATCTGCATGTTTAAATATCCTGAGAAAAGTTATTACCATGGGCATTTCACCTGTTCACAAAATGATGTCACAGTGACAAAAATAAAATAAGGTAGAATCTGATGTATTTATCTCATCAAATGTGACAAGCAGAATACAATATTATTTAGTGCTTTTATGTCACTCACCAATTCAAGCAAGTTGCTGGGGATTTTAAGGGGAGGTTTGTTCTATATATCAATGAAATAAAACACTGAACGAGATAAGAAGGATAAATGGGCATGACTCAGTGTCAGTGGACTTATGGTGATTCATTCAAAGTCTCTGTATCATTATCATCTGTACAAAACTCATCCCTCTAACTTCAGTCCCTGCTTTAAAGCTGAGCAGGTGCCTGTGCTTGTTATTAGAAAGCTAAGCCTAACCTCACCAGAGCTGCTGGTTTTGGACCAACTGCTAGGAGACAAAAACATGCACAGAAGTGGTGAGCATTGTCAATAGGAAAGAATCCTTTTCCTAGGTAAGTACAACGTTGCATTCCAAAGGAATATGGATCTTACCCATTCCCTATAGCAGGAGGGCTGAAAAAAATAGAAAACATGGGAACTTCTGGAAGCAAACTGACGTGTGTGAACACACAGATGGAACAAGGAACGGGGAAAGGTAGTTTTCATTTGAGTTCTCAGATTGCAGATTTGATCTGTAAAACATTTGTATCATTCATCCACTCCTTTAGGTCACTGTTGAACAATATTCATGGCTGAACAGCACTGCTGAACATGCAGTTTCAATCCACTTGAAGCATGCTTATATTTTTTCGTCAGGGATTTGCAAACCCAGTGTCGCAGTAGGATTTGAAATCGCACTGAAGGCAGGGAATAAAAGGCTGCATGTAGTTACAGAGGGCTATAGAATAGCCATTACTCTTTCCCTTTGCATTGCTGAGTTTGGAGCAGGCCGTTTTCACACGAGTGCTTGGTCTCCCAGTGAAAGAACGTTCAGTGATATTAACCTTGAGTATTTGAGAGCAGCTGCCCCAGGGAGAGCTGCTGGAAGGATTTGTGAATTTCATGCCTAAAATGCATCCAGAATTATCACACTCATTAAGGAAAAATATCATTCTTACACAGTTATCAAAAATACCAGAAATATGACTTAACTGGGTGAATTGATGGCAAGAAGACTTTAAGCAGGATTATGAAAAATTACCAGGACAACACCAACAGCATAGTTTTAAGAGAAATATTCCTCAACATTCTTGATGATTTTCTTATATTTACTATACTCCAGTATTATTTATGTAACTTTACACACTGGAATATTAATATTTTCTTTTGTGCAGGAACTGCATAACAAACATTAAATTGACAATGCAAATGATGTCTGTTTAGTCCATCTTATTTCTTTCTTACACATTATTTTCTGTATGGTTGAAAAGCCTGGGAAGCGTACCTTTTAATTCATTACTTTTTGCCATTGGGTCTAGATATAGGGTTGGAGTAAAGCGTTGCAAATGTGGGGGAGATAGAGGCACTGCAATTAGCAGTTTTTCTTAGCAACAATGACAACATTCCTGCTAAATGATTTGTTATGTTTTTAATTACTGAATTATATCTGAAATCAAGTATTCAAATTCGCATATTTCTAATTTGTTCAAATTATAGTCACATCATTATGTTCAAATCACAGTACCCAAAATGTGGTTTTGCTACAGGATAATTAACCAATGACTTTGAAATATGCAAGCAGGGAGTCTCATTTAGGTAGACAGCACAAGAAAGAAGAGGAGCTAGTGATGCATTCCATTGCATTCTTATCTTTTGAAAACAAAGCTTCAGTTTGCTTTGTTCTTGATTGCATTATTCCATGACAGATTTTGTGATCTATAGTTATCTTACATTGCTGCAACATTGAAACTCTTCACCCTTTAACATGTGCTCCTGAACTAATTGCTTTGAAGTTCCCAAAAGAATTACTCCAGTGAAAAATAAATAGAACTAGCAAGACAAGTTCAGTGATATGAATAGTAAGAATAATGAGTTGTATGTACTGTGATTCTTGCAATATTCCAGCCAAATTACTGCATATGGGAGTATTTATATACAGAAGGGGCCATACTGGATTTTTATTTTTTCCTTATCAATTTAAGATTTGCACAAAGAGTAGAATATGGTTGTCAATAAGTTGTCAAGTGATCCTGTAGTATCATGGTAAAACTGCTGGAGTTAAAGGGGTGCTTTTCCGACTTTCATTTTCTGATCCATCCATCTTGCCTGTATCTATCAAGGTCCATCTTTTCCACATGAGCAGTATTTTAAGCCCTGTAAAAAAACGTATATGATATCAGACAACATGAAATGGATATACTCTTTTTTGTGAATGATGTTGTCATAATAAATGATTCAGTTAATTTTTTTGAACGTACTTTGAGCACAGACCCACCTGAATGTAAACCTAAGACGTACAGCCAGGCTACACTGCAACATGTTACCAAATGTAATAATTAAAATAATAGGAACAAAGATGTAATCAGAATACATAGCACCCTTTGCTGCTCTCTTAATCTCTCATATTTCCAAGTATCTCTGTCCTTTATTAAAACTAAAATAGTTTTGCCATGCACTTAGAGATAAATGGTGTCTGTCCTGGACTTCAGATGCTATATATACTGCCCACTATGTACATTAATTGCCCTAATGATAGAAAGAAATTTGTGAAAATAAAACATCACCAGACGGTCACATTACTTCTAAATCACTGTATCATTTTCTCTCCTTTCTGACAGAGTGCAGTTAGATCAGATTCAAAGTTGCTCTCATACCATGTTTCTGTGCATATGAGAGAAAAAAAAAAAACGAGTGACAAAATGCATATTAGGAAATTATTTGGTTCCATCAATATTGCTTTACCTTATGGTCCACACGCTTTTTCCTTTTAATTTTTTTTTCCCCTACCCACTGGGTTACTTTTCCTGTAACTTAGTGGCAATATCACCAAACAGCTACTCTAGGAGACTGACACTGTTTGCCTGAAACAGCCCCATAGCAAGAGGGAAGTTGTCCTTCTCGGGTGAGCCTCAGAGAGAAGTAAGCTGTTTCTGACTTTGAGAATGCAGTTTGCAGTGCTCTTTTGTAAGGTATTTGAACGAATATGGGTACATTTCAGGATGTGTTTGAGTGGAAGACTGTATGTATGAATACTTCCTAAGTTCTGTGATAATACTGGAGTGTACAAAAGTAGAATTTATTGACATTTCTGGATTCAGTTACTGAATTTGTACTGCAGATTTCTCCCCTTCATTTCCCTATTTTTGTTTACAATCCTTACTGAAGTTGGAATGGTCGTTTTTCTGTTAAATTGGTTTAATACTGCAGCTTTTCTTCCTGATCGTTCTCACCTAAGTCAATGCGAGGATGCAAGATAGAACGTTAACCCTCATTAAATAATTTGAACAAATTTTCCTATTTCTGATGTGAACTCTGATTTGGTCTATGCTCACATAAACCTATAAATGGAAGCTTATAATTCAATAAATGTATTCTAAACCATTGATAGATGAATTTAGAAACAGGGGTCAGCAAGGGAACGTTAAAAATCTATAAATGTCTACCTGCTGCTTAAAGACTGTTAATGTCGGTGCAAAGCTTCACAAGATGGTTGCTAACTTGATACAAGTATTACAACAGTATATTTCACAGGAGGATGGGTATAGATAATAGCGTTAGGTATGAACTGACCTTCTAACTGAATTTTATTATGCACAATACATACTTATCAGATAAAAGTATGCTTGAACATGCTTGAAGGGTGCTTAGAATGTATTGCTTTTGTAATCTAGAAATCATTTTATTTCGGTGTAAATGTAGTTGCACAAATGATAAGGAAGGCATTCTATTAAACCCAACAGAAAGCTCAGGCGCAGTCTTCATTAAAGTGGTACAAAGACCACACCATCTGCTGCAACCAGTCCCAGCTCTCACTGGGTTTGTTTGCTCAGTAGTTCCTGCTGGCTGGAGCCACCTGTTCACTTAATTAGAAACACGTTCTTAAAACACTGCGTACCACAAGCACTGCTTCTCTCAAGAGGTGGGGTTCTCAGGCAAAGAAGCAAGTTGCAAGTACGATGAGACTTTGTTCTGCCCTTAAGTTTGGGAAACTGAATAAATGAAAGGAGGAAATAAGGTGGAACTTTCAGAATATACGTCATCAAATTTTCCTTTGCTGTGGCTAGGACACGTGTTTACTACTTCCTCTTTTTCAGCAGCAGTAGTTTTATTCAGCCCTACTGTGCTCAGGTAAGACAGTTCTGCATTTCAATAGCATGAAGAGAAAGTTGTGACTTTGAAACAAAAATTAAAGATAGAATAAGAGGAAGTAGAGCTTTCTTTAGGTTTTTTTTTACTGTCATCACAAATCAAGATATAAAATGAAAGCTAAAGTTGCATTTCAAACTTGCATCTGACAAAATGAAAGCAAAAGTTCTCAGATCTGTTGAAGCAGTCTTTCTTGCCAATCAAAATATGAAAAATGTTTTCAGGCACACTGAAGTAGAAAGAAGAAGTGTGCCTCATTAGAGTATTTGTACTTTACCACTTTGCAAAGGAAGTCCACATGAACTCTGAACTTCACACAAATTTCAGTCTCCCCAGAAAATGTTAAAGTCCTACTTGGTTTTCTTTTCCACTGGCTAACTGCCTGAAAGCAAATAATACTGAGAATACATCCACCTCTTTTACTGGGTAAACTGCAATCCGTCTGAGTCCCCATAAAAAGGAAAGGGAATTTAGGAACACAAAAGAGAATATTGACATGAAATGTTGGGCATTGGAATCACGGAATGGTAGCGACTGGAAGGAACTATCTAGTCCAACTCTCTTCCTAAAGTAGGGTCACCCAGAGCGGGTTGCCCAGGATTGTGTCTAGGTGGGTTTTGAAAGTCTCCAGAGAAGGAGACTCCACAGCCTCTCTGGGCAGCCTGGGCCAGGACTCTGTCACCCTCACAGGAAAGATATCTTTCGTTATGTTTAGGTAGAACTTCCTGTGTTCCAGTTTGTTCGCATTGCCCCTTGTCCTATCACTGGGCATCATTGAAAAGAGTCCGCCCCCATCCTCTGACACTCACCTTTCACATATTGATGAGCATTAATCAGATCCCCTCTCAGCCTTCTCTTCTCCAGGCTGAACAGCCCCGGATCTCTCAGCCTTTCCTCACAGGAGAGATGCTTCAGTCTCCTCAGTGTCTTTGTAGTCTCCAGTGGACTCTCTCCCGTCGTTCCCTAGTTTCTGTTCCGGTTAGGGCACATGTGTATACTTGGCAGCTGGTTTTGTTACTTTCCTTCTTACTGGAGGCCTCTTAGCAACTCTAATTGCTCTGGCTTTATAACTGCAGCTCCACTGAATTAAAAAGTTGACGAGGATTGCTGGACCTGTGTGTAACAAATAGATCAGTGTTCATCTCTGCTTGGCTTTACAAAATGTATAGTTTTACCATTGTGTGGTAGGATTTGCAGGGTAGACTTATCTCAAACAAGCACACGCATATTCCTGTGCAGTCTTTCCCAGATGGAATTGTACAACCCAACAGGCACTTCTGAAAAGATAAGAACTTCAAAAAGACGTGTTGTTCATATTTGTTTTGCATAACTGCAGGACTAGATCATTATTATATTACAATTTTTTTTTTCTGTTGAAATACATTGTTAAATATTGGACCTGCAGGGTGTGTCTCCATGTAACATTATTGCTTGCTTTTATGCTAGCAATCTTAATGAATTGGTTAATTACTTAATGGGACTTGGAGATAATAAACCTTCACTAGGAGTTTAATATTAATAATTACTATTATCATTATTAAGTATTACTCATTTACTGCAGGAGGGACTGGATCATGGCTGCTGGTACAGAAGATACTGTGGAATTCACAGTATCTCTTAATTTTGTCCTCTGTTTAACTCAGGGCGGTTTCTGGCTGTGATGAGGGAGAAAGAGTTGAATCACATAAGTGAATTATTCCCTATTGGAAACTCAACAGTGTATACCATACTTCATGACCAGTCTTATTTCTTTCTCCCTCTAATCTCTCCTGGTACTGTACTCTCATGGTGTTGCAGCCTTGAATTATTTCTTGCTTTCTGTAATTACCAATCCTATTATATCCAGTTTCCTTTCCAGTCTTGCTGTAGTTATTATTCTCTTTAACCCTGCAAACTCCCTTTGGGGTCTGCCTTAATTTTGGCAGTTCTCGGCTGTGTATTCTTCATCTTGTGCTTTTACTAGTAAATCAGATGTCAATGACGTTCGGTGTAACAGGTCAAGCAGAGATAGATAACCAATTATCCTTTCTGTTTCTGAACCGTGGGCTTGAATTTCTGTGAACTGTGTGTGTCTACTTCTCTTTACTTTGGCCATAATCTGTACAACCAAATGCAGCCTGTGACTTAACGAGTCACAAGATGCAGATGAGGAAGGATGAGGGCAATGTCTCTGGTGAACCAAGGTCACAGCCCAGTCTTGTAAATTCACCGTCCTGAGAATTTACAACAGTTTAACCCATCAGTTGTGTAACCTCTTTCTTGCACAGCACTGGATCCTAAGACAAAGATCAGGTTCTTCCAGAGGTCTGGAACACAGCATGAATAATTTTCACAGGAAGTTAGAATGTAAAAGCTGTGGAGTCTGAAGTGTAAAAAAAGATGGTAGAAAAAGATAATTAGATAAACTTTTTTAACTGGAATACCTATGTTTTCCTGTTTGTATTTAATTTTCAAAATTGTGGATGCATGAATTCAAAAGGTAAAATATTAATGGAAGAACCACGGGTTGAGTAATACTCGAAGATTGCCATGATTTTTTCACCCGACTGATTTAATTGGCTGTTTGTCCAGTTCTGTGATGGCGAATCCCTTTAGTCATACACATTATACTAGAAGATTGACAAATACCTTTTATGCATAAAATAAGTTGAAACACATATTAAGAATTTGTTATTTCTCTTTAAATACCATAAAATATGGATGAATTCTAACAAAGAGGTGAATATATCTGAATAAAATTACTTCTGTGTATGTCAAGTTGATCTAGCAGTTGCCATGGTAAGCAAACATTGTACATAAATACTTAACTAAGTAGTTGTATGTTTAGAATGGTAACAAGCTGTTAACTAAGATTTAGACACTGATAAACAAGATCGTGTAGAGAATCCTGGTGCTTTCAACTGTCTATATATCTATTCAATTAACAAACTTACAATTCAATGAAACCTAATAGTTCCAGCCTTTAATTGGAGGCTGGAGAAGTAGGTGAAAGAGAATGAATAACAATAAGCATCATAGAAGGTTTTAAGAGAGAAAGGAAGTATTCTGAATCCATACAGCTTACCATCGCAATGTAAATCTGCTCTGGAGACTGTGGACATTAAAAGGGAAAATAAAATCCATTCCAAGTTGCAAATCCAAATATTTCAATGACGAGTTAAATCACATACTTCAACACAAATCATTACAGCCTTTTCAAAATAATAGGCCTTGAATGTTTTTGTTAGGCCCAAAAGAAGATTAAGGGCATCTCCGTTTAGATTACAGGAGAGGGTAGTGGTGCAGCTAAAGGCAGGTGGTGTCAGACTGACTGAAAACAGAAGGGATTTGGCGCTAGAAGTAAGCAAACAAAATGAGTTCTTTCGATGCTACCTCACAACATGATAAAACAGTGGATTTTGAAGTTATTCATAAGCATCAGTGTTGTTGTATTCTGTGCTTTACTGCGATGTTTGCTCGTGTCCGAATGCCAGTCAGAGATCGGAGTATTTTGTGTGAGTCTTTTGATTTTAACCATGCTTAGCTGCTCAAAGATTCTTTTCCTCTTCCCTTTAACTCGTATCTCTCCAGGCTTGTCCTAAGGCAGTTAAGTTTTGTACCTCATTACTTCTCTCATTTAGCCATGGTGTAATAAGGAACGATTCATATTAACAGCTTGTTAAAATAACTTATCCCACTTCTGCTATCAGTGGTTCTGCTGCTAGACCAGTAGCCCCAACTACATACTTAGATGCTTTTCCTGCCAAGAGCTTACCAGTGGTTTTCTGTACGGGTGATTATATGGGCTCAATGTCCTTATGCTCTATTTGGGATTTAAATTAACATTAGGAAATTAACATTAAGACTGTATCCGATGTGCTTCTAATGAATTAATCTAATAATTAATGGTCGTCCATCCTGTATTACCACCATCAGTGCAGTTATTTTTTTTTTGTATCATTATGTGGGGTCACTCTAGAAGCCATCGTTGAACCTTGTACTTTTTATGAAAGTAGGTTTCTGTAGCAAAATAACTTCTATTCAGGCAATAGGTAACCTTTTCAAGATTATCGTCTCTCTGGTGATGTATCCTGCTTCATCTGCAGCAGTGCTATTTGGGAATGACCTAGTCACAAGCTAGTGAGAAATATTCTCACTGTTGGACAAAGATTTTCCAGTTTGGAAAACAATGAACCTGAGGTTGTATCAACCCTCGAACAAACTTCATAATTTTACATTTTTGCTCACAGTAAGGAACAATACAGAAAGACTTAGCAACAAACAAAATGCAAGGTTTGTTCATAGCAGAAATACAGCAGAAATTTTATTAAATCTTGTATTGCTGTCCTCACTTGTTTTTTTCAAGTAGCTATAGTCCCTCATCAGCATCACACAGAGAGGATAGCTGCTCCCTGGGAGCCACCTGGGATCCCCACGGGGACTGGCAGTGCTGGGCCCATCCCGCTGCCTCCCACCAAGGTAACAGGACGAGCTAGCAGGTGAAAGCCAGAGGCAACCCTGGCTTTAGGGGTACCCCTGTGAGGAAGGAGCAGGGCTGAGGTCAGGTCAGGAAAGAGGATCAGGAGCCTAGTGACGGTCACCAGAGTGGAACAGTCCCATCACTGCCAGCCGTGTCCATAGTCATGGGGCAGGGCTGAGGTCATGCTTGGTTGGGGTATGGATTAACAGGTTCCATGGCTCAATACAAGCCTGTAGCTCAGGTGGGGCCAAGGGCAAGAGCCTCAGCTGAAAGCATCTCCCATGGACAGGGGCTCAGCCCAGGACGCACTCAGCGCTGCCTGGAAAGTCCTCTCCAAGGAGGAGGGAGGCAGTCTGCAGCCACGCTGGTGCTCAGCTGGTCCTGAGTCCCAGCAACAGACCTCCTGCTGGGGACATGTGCTCAGGGTCTTCGGACGCGGTTGAAGACTCATGGTGTTCTTACCATCTGAAGTCATTCCCACAGTCTTTTCCAGTTTTAAGGCAAATGAGTTGTTATTTATCTGGCGTATAAAATATTTAAAAATGGGTAAAGCTGTACTCTGAGGTCAGAGGGAAAGTGGGCATGATCTCCAGACTGGGTGATATGGTGTGATTCTGTTTGCTGCTGGATTTGATTCAAGAAAGTTATTGTGGTGCACAGAAATACAGTTTTTAATTATTATCTTTTCCAAATAACTGTCAATGTAGCACTCGTTTCTTCCATGTTTAGCATTCATTATGATTTATTTTACTTCAGGGAGAAGCAAGTAGAAGAAAAAAAATGGTGTTATGCATTCAGCAATCTCACAGTATCAAGGAATTATTGCAGTTTTTCTGCAGTACAACAAAGACATACAGATGATTTATGCAATTATGATATTCTTTGTAATATTTTTATGCATTTTGAATGGTCTAATATTTAGTTGTCCCTAGAACAGATATTTTTAGTAAATTGATCATCATTTGTCTGCCCATTGCCCAGTTGATCTAGGAAAGATATTTCTGAGAAGTGAATAATTTGTGAATATAAGCTGATACAGTCATACAGGCCCAATTCATTATTCAGACACTTATCCTAGATAAGAGTTCCTAAGTATAAAATTGATAACACTTTCCATTGTAGATTAAACCCATCTTAGCTTTTGACCTACTACCACCTTCCTTGCTGAGTATCCTTTATGTAAAATTAATAGGTCTGGAATACTTACGTGTTTTACAACTTTACAAACGTCTTAGAGCTTACAAATCTTTGGCAAGATCAGCTGTTTTACGATTAGAGAGGGAAAAGTTAAGAAGGAAGAACTGCTTTATTGTAAAACACGATGCATGGATCAGGAGTTTGGGTACCATGGCAACCTTGTGCCCACAGTTACCACAGCCATGTGTCCCCCATATGTGACCTTCCTTGTAACCGATATCAGTTCTCGTGCACTTGATCCAACACGTTCTGATTTGTACGTGACACCTGTTCCTGTTTTTCTGCATCATTGTCCTTACAGTCCAAAGAATCTGCAGAAGTTAAATGAATCCTTACTTTCTGCCTTTGCCTGTGCAGTTTGCAGCTTAGTTTCATATGCCATTGTGCCATCACTACAGAACATCCCACGGAATGGCCTGTTTTATTGCCTGTCATGACAAGCCTAAATAATGTGCAATGTAGACAGCTTAGCAACAATGTTTGGTTTGGAATTTTTAACTGAGAATAGATAACCACCAGCTTGAACTCATTCAACTCTTGAAGCATCATTTTATTTTACTTATATCATCCATTTTTCTGTCTTTTAAATTGTTCCCAATTCAGGACAGAATTAGATCTCTCATCTTAAAGACAATTGAGGTTCCCTAGAACAGTTCAGAAGGAATTTTGCCAGGAATTTGATAACCATAAATGCCACCAAAAGCTACCTGCCATTATGTTCTTGATGAATGGCTTGGGGAAATAAATAACTAAATTGTGACTAAAAACCAAAAATCTAATTAATTAGCGTTTGTGTTTTCTTGCTAGGACATACGAAACTCATTTAGAGCTGCCATTACTTGTTGGGTAAATATATTCTGAAGATAATAAATGTATAAGATTATTCAGTGTTCAGAGTAAATACATTATTAGTAGTTGTCAAAACGCGTGTTCTTGACAACAATAGGGCCGAACAGCTGCTTTGCTGCTCTGTGCCAACGCTTGCTCAGGAACTCCTCGGTTCATGGACCAGTGAAGCAACAGACAATAACAATTCCCCTGCTGCCATTAAATTTTGCAGAGTCACTGTGGATGCCAGGTGTCGCTGACATGTGAAATACTAATAGTTCTTTGGCAGACTTTGGAAAATAACTGAAAACCCAACAAACATAGTAATTGAGTGCTGAGGGGGATGTTCCAGAGCAAAGCCAAACTGATTGCAGTGAAATTAAATAATGTGTAAAACTGGTTTCACTGAGACGATATAGAGTGGTTTTCATTTCTCAGGCTTTGAAATATGTGTTTTATATATCTCTCTTTGTTCTTCGTATTTTGTGTGGCTCAATGTCTATCAACTGATACAAAAATTTGGAATTTGATGGGAAGTATTCAGTGAAAAAACCTTATATGGGTATAACATGGAGGACACGTGAAGAAGCTTTATTGAACCATACGGCTCAGTTCTAGGAACAGTTTCCATTCAAGCGAAACTGTCTGCAGTTCTTAAAAGTAGTCTCAGGACTTGAGTTTGGTTACCTCCACTAGTAGTACATGAACTGTCAAGACTAGAGAAGGTTTCCCCCAGCTTTAATTTCTTTGAGGTCTTCCTGTCCCTTACCGGGGTAGAAGAACAAGGACAGCTGACAGTACAGAGGAACTGGTGCTCTCATCTAACACCCTTTCCACAAGCAGTAATTTGTTTTGGTAAAGAAAGAACTAGCAAGATTTTTTTGCGTAATGATTCTGGGTTTGGGCATTTAAATCCATCCAGGGACTGCTTTTAGCTCATAAGGATTTTATTGGATCTCCTGTTACGATGCTTCAGAGGGATTAAGGTTTTGTGTTACGTAAAACGTATCCCTTTCAGACAAAATAGAAATACTTTAGAGAAACTGTTATCATTAACTATACCGTTATTGAGAGAAATGAGGATGCAAAGGTTAACCTATCATTTGGTTTTATGACATTTAATTTTGTCCACACAATTAGTAGAAAGGAGTGAAAGCAGCTCAAAAGGCTTCAAGTCTTAACATTCTGTTAAAGAAAGTTTTGGTGTTTCTTTTGATAAAGGATCTAAATTGGAAAGAAAGAGAAACTTCAGTTAAATCTTCAATGTACGGTGTGTCTCTTCAGGTTTTGACCTAGCAAGTGTGGTTTGTTTTGAATATCTGCAGTTCCACTATTCGCCTTCTCTTTTTGGTAGTTTACCGAAGATAAGAGTATGCTGTGTTTTCTGCACTTCAGGTTGAGTAATGAAGCTGGTTTAGAATGACATAATTGCTTTGTGAAGTCACGGCACATTTTAACATGTTGAAAAGCAGTTTATTTTTTTGCACTGAATCTGAAATTGAGATTTTTAGATGGAAAATATTTTCTAAGTGTCTAATCCAAAGGTCTAAATCATTTTCAATGATGGGATTTTTTTACTATTTAAGTAAAGATTGCTCCATGCAGACTCCTGTGTTACAAGCTGAATTTCAGCTTGAATAAATCTTTTACTTGTTAGTGTTTCTAATATTCTCTTAATTTGCAAATAGTCTTACCAGTTGTAAGCAAATCTCAGAGTTGCAGAGGCCACACCATTGCTTTAACAGCAGCCCTCCTCATGCTTTAGTCAGCTCATGTCAATAGCTTCATTGTTTGCTGTGATTCTGATTAACTGAATTTATTACATATAGTGTATATATATACGTATATATATGTAATATATATATATATTACAGGCGTAAGTTCTTTTCTTAGTTCTGATACTTTAATACATAATGATTCATCATATCGCTTCCTTTTTGTTAATTTTTCTTATATCAGATGTCAATGTCATGGTTGTTAAAATACTGTTAAAAAGTGCCCTGAGCATAAAAGAGGCAGCTGTGGCTCCTGGTAACTCGCTGCCTTAACCCATAAAAGTTAACATCATCTGGCAAAATGAGTTCCTGTTATCTCTTGGGCAATCAACAGAATTTTTTATAGACAAAATACGTTCCAGTGTTAATTAGAGTTCCATCCCAGACGAGATCAAGGTGACTTATATGCCACTAATGCATATAGAATATATATATATTCATTTAATGTACTCCTTTCAGTTTGTTATTAGTTACTAAAGGAATTGGTTGTATTTTAAGTATGAGGCTGACAAAACCACTGCAGCTAATAAATGCTTTACGTTGTGTCAGTACTCTTACATCAGAAAACAATTATGACGTCCTCTATTTCTTAAGAAAATACAACCGCCTCTCCCGAAAACACCTCACTTCATCAAACTTAGACAGTAGCCTTAGAGGTAAGTTAGTACCTTATAATTACGATTTCTGAAAAGGAAAAAAAATAAAGAACAACATTTATTTTGCATATGTTGTAGTCAAGATGGAAGTTGATTGCACGTAGTTAAGACTATCCAACTCCATAACAGTGGGTTGTAAATGTGTAGACCCAAGACAATTTAATTCCATTAGTTAGGAGTGTCTAAAGGAATGGAAGCTAAGAGGGCTGGTCTGTTGTCAGAGTTTGGCACAGTCAAATGATTACCACTGAATAATGGTCATATGAGTAACGACAATAGATAGATTTCCTCCAGAAAACCTAAGTGCGTCTAGTCCTTGCAACACGCGTTAACAAAACTCCAGGTGCTGTGGGAATGCCAAAGCGCTACAGGTTTGAGAAACTCTGCGAGAGACAGGGAAGAGGTGCTATTATGGTATCGGTATGTCTGGAAGGAGTACAGAGAAGGAAATTGGTTTCAAGGTTGGCTGGCAGGAAAACATTTTAGGATGCTATTTCTCAAATTGAGAAGCTTGGAAAAAAAAATCTCAAGAGCAAGCAAACAATAATCCGAGCATGATTGCACAGAACAGGAATAGGAGGTAGAAGTGAAATGTGAATGCGATGTTCAGTTTTCCAAGTCAAGTTACATGTTACAACTCCGAATTATATATTTAGTCGCTTTCCTTGTGATCTGTTCTTTCCTCTGCACATGAACTCTTGGGGCACAGGAATGTTAATTAGAGGGCGAGATATGAAATAAAATGTGTATTTTAAAGTGATACAGCAGATGCAAGGAGCAGATCAGAGGTAAAACTGAGAGTAGATCTTTGGTTCTCTATGACGGATGTTGTGCAGTGCAATGCAGAGACACTCAGGTTGGCGCAGACATCAGAATTCACATAGCCTGCTGCTCCTGAGCTAATCACATTGCTGGAAAGCTGAGCACCTACCTTAGAACAGGAAAAGATACTTAATCTGTGTGTGATTCTGTTGTTTCAGAAAGGAAAAGTATCTTCTGTTGTGAAGGTAATAAAAAATTGTCATTTTTTTTTTCAAAGTAATCTTGCAAATAGCAGGAGGGAAAAATACTATATTCTCAGAAAATTTTGTTTACTGTAGTGATCTGGGACAAATATTGTTTGCATATTGCATTACCATCTAAGACTAATGGCATATTTACTACACTGATACTAAAAGCAAACACTTTAATATTTGTAGTTATAGTTTCAATTTTTGCCTTTCTGTTTCCTGAGGCACCATAGAAAAAAGATGAAAATTAAAAAAAGTATTGCTTTATGAAAAATTGCAAGTGTTGTAAATTACAAGTGTTGCTGGAGTTCCCTTGAATTATTCAGTGTTTATTTTAAGTTTTTATGCTCTGTGTACAACAGTGTCTATGTTTATTTGATCTATTATTTTTATATAGTTGTCTGACACTTCTTTATGAAAAAGAATAAAAGATGTGAAGCTTATCTGTGGTGTCAAATTTTTATCGTGTGCAAACATTTTATGGTTCTGCATGTTTCAGATCAAAGAATGCTAGGTTATCTTTTTACTTGTTTGATTTAATCTCACCAAGAGAAACAGTATTTTAGATGTTCAGTAAATGAAGTGAGAAGTTTAATTGTTAATTTTGAGTACAATACTATTCTGTAAAACTGTTTTGGGGCAGATAGCTTTGGTTTCAGAATTTGGCTGTCTGTCGAATAAAGAATTAATAGTAAAGTATACATAGGAAATCTTGTTTCGCTAATACATTCACTGGTAGAAGAGCAGTAGTAAAGAATGTTCATTTGAGGTTTTTAACGTTATGGACTGATAAACTAAATAGTTACAGTTAGTTGTAGCAGTGATGGTGCTGCTTTTGATTCCAGCGGGTGATGTCTTGATTTTGTTTGCTCACTGTAGCTTAACGTGTTATGACTGTTCAGTGTAGTTCTTGGTTTGCACCAGCTGAGGCTCTGGTGCTGTAATTTTGTCATTACACTCAAAAAGTTAATGAAACACTGGCAGTGAACTTGAAGAGCTTTTCCTGTGTCGAGTTTTACCAAGTTTTGAAATATGTCTTTATTTGCAGAAAGCATTTGCATTCTCTTGGGATTTGGAATCAGTATCAGTTGTATTCTGTGTATTCCGGGAAGTGTATTCAAGGAATACATCATCTGTTATATTAAACTACATAAACTTAGGTCATACATGGAATTGGTAAAAAAATCAGTAGGTTTTCTAACAGTGGGCAGGAAGGCATTTTTGTTTCCATTGGTGTTTACTCTTTTGGATTATTTCTGGAAATATCTTAGCTCTGCTGTAACTTTTGTATGCCTTCGTGCATCTTGCACCTGCCTGTATAACAGCAGACATGCAGCTTTTCATTTGATATGAAAATATACAGGACTCAAATGTTTCCTCAAGGAAAACTCCTGAAGACTATAGCTCATAGCTTGCCACAGATTAGATAGGCTTTTCCAGTTTATCACATTGAGAAACTTTTCTAAAATAACTTATTTATAAAGAAAGTGTCTGAGGCTGTTCAGTTAGGGTGAAATATGTCACTTGCTTTTAGATCCAATAAAGGTGTATTCTTTTGGGAGTGCAATAGAAGAAATGGCAAATAGATTGACTATATGCACCTGCAAGAAAAACTGTCAGAAATAAAAGTGTTACATAGTACTCTGCTCTCCCCTCTGAGAGACAAAGAACTGTGTTGGAGAAATATTGAGTCCACACTGGTACTAGCAAACCTGATATGTGACAGTTTTCCAGCTTCTGTTACAGCCCTGAAAAATATTTTGTGTCTAATGGTAATGTATGAATTGAATTTTATGTCATATATGCATTGTTTGGTAAGGAAATATTTATATTTCACATTTCTGGGGACTATCTACGTACATTTTTTAGTGATTCAAGCTTGGTAGGGAGGTACATACATGGAACATTTCCCTCTGTGATCCCCCCATTGTATAGACCATGAGTGCTGCAGTAGCGTTACTGTTACCTCTTGTTGTCACTTGAGCTTTACTGTCTCATGGAAGCAAAGATTTCTTTACACATCCTGTCTGCAGGATTTTTTTTTATATCTGTCTTTTTTCTCTTAATTGCCCATGCATTTAAGTTGGACTTTTAGAAAATGACAGATGCTGACCCGTATCTGCTACTTCAGTGTAAACAAACATCACAGGAGTTTGCTCTCCTGCTTGTTGGGGGTTTAGAAAATCTCTAGCTCTTAGGCTCCTGATAGATGTTAGAATATATGAAGTGTATAAAATTTTGACCAATCAAGAGAATATTCATCCTATAAAAGCCTAAACCCTCTTTAGTGTATAATTAAAATTCTGAATACCGATTCACATACTCATTACTGATTCTTAAAAAGAAAACATTTTTTTAAAATTAAAAAGTTGTAACTTTGACACCATTTGTCTAAACCTTCCTTTGTTTGACTACCATTCTACAAAGTGTTATAATGGAAATTTTATAAGGATTTATATGAGTACTGATTCATGGGCTCAGTTTCTTTAGAGAGTACAAGGGACATACTGAATTAAAAACCATTGTTGGTAGATGGACAGTAGTTGTGAAATCTACTGCCCTGTCTTTGTAGAAGTAACATTTGGAGTAGATGCATTAAGTATGTTAGAAATGTAATTCAAATACTTTTAAAAAAATGTCACCAAATTGACATTGATAATGGACTGATGAGAAGAAAAGCATACAAAACAATGACATCATCATTTGAAAACCAGTGATAGTAAAAGCCTTTCTGTGCTGTAATGGATTTGTACTGGAAAGGAGTCTTATTTTCATAAGATATATGCTGTAGATGAATTTAGGGAATGTGCTTTAATAGCTGTCTAATTGTATGTAATGCTGTGATGTATATTGTACAATTGTACAATGGCTGAACGGTCTACTTCCAGAACTTTGGAGGAAATCTTTCTAAATCTTTTAGGATTAATAAAATTATGACCCAAATCCACAATTAATGCTCAGTAAGATACATATTCAAAGCGAATGTGTATTTTCAGTCTTTACTGAGGAGTAAACCAAGCCTGTTGGCTGTATTTCATTGAGCTCAGCTGCAAGAGAGCCAGTGCATTCCCCATGTAGATGCTGAATCCACTGGTTTTGTAGTGACTGCTTAGAAATGAGATAAAGGTGTCCGTGTCTTTCTGGCCGACATTCATAGCAGGACAATCTGGGATACCTTGGACACGGTAGAAATTAAACTGCTACCAAAAGTAGTGTATATTTTTTTTTGTGTTGGATAATTGCAGGAAAGGATCTAACTTGTAAAAGAAGCAGATTCTGTATCTAAACTGGCATTCAACTGGATCCAACTCCTTTTGTTGGAGCTAAGGTTTGTTAGAGTTCTCATTCAAGTGTGAGCTGTCAAAAGTTTCTGTCTTTCTGCTAAAACTTTGTTGAGAGATGCAGTTGTCACCTGTGGGAGTTGGTCTAACCTAACTAACTAAGGCATATCAAATATTTCAGCCATTCTCTGTCTCCTGCTGCTCTATCTTTGCCTGTTTTCAGGGAGAGAGTGGGTAGAAATTGTTCCTCTCTCATAGACAAAATGATAGAGAACTGCCTGCCCTATGCTATCCAGGTCAGAAACTGGCCTTCCTGGATACGAGGTGAAATAAAAATAGAAGAATCTCTGCTGTGAATTTATTCTTGAAAGAGACTTAACCCTCTGGCTTAGCTTGTACTGTCCTGCAAATAGGATTGGGATCCTTTTTTTTTGTTTTTACTGCAATACTGAATTTGAACTGGAGCCATCCAAAAATAAAATGCATTGTTTCTATAGAAAGTAAAGGCAAAAATCATTCCTCCAGCCAGTGCATAACCAACTAATCCAGACTGGTGTTTAGGGCAGTGCCTGGCTTTGTGTGTTTTCCTTACTCTCTTTAAAATTAATGGATCTTACATATGCAACCTTAAAAAACGTTTCTGAAAGTCTCAATCATAGTCTTCTTTCTGGAGATTCCATTTCTGTCTTAGGTTATATTGCTGAGTTCCTGCCATAGTTTGCTCTGACTCCAAATTCACACCATTCTCTTTTTGTTTCCTTGAGTGGCCAAGCAAGCATGGTGGGGGAAATCCCTGTTAGGTAATGGAGTTAAGTTTAACGTAACTGTAAATTAAATGTATAACCTCTACGCAGAGATGCAAAGAGGCATTATTTCTTGTGCTTTCCCTCTTTTTCTTACACGTTTCTGGAACTGCTGGGTTTTTTGCATGTAATGACAAGGGCGAGCTCAATATAGAATGGATATTTCTGGCAGTACTAGAGCAGCAATTTTAGATTTGCTAGGAAGTTGTTTTTTTGAAGAAAATCTGAAAACAGCTCTTGCTGCTGGAGTGAAAAGGACAAGAGAGAGGTCAATAAAGGCACAGGACAAGAATCTCCGGACCCTAGTAGTGTCAATGCTTGATTCAAAGCATATTTTCCATGGTCTAAAGCAATTTCGATAGAGGAATTTCAAACTCGATATTAAGAATATATCAGACCTTGCTAACCTTGCAGTAGCTGGTTTTGTGGGTTGACTTTAAGGCCTGTTATTACATTTCTTCTCAGAAACCAGAAAGACGTTTGACATAGATATTGTAATAAGTGCATGCAAATACAATCCTAGCACAGGTCATAAAAATTCAGAAATTTGACTTTTTTTTTTTTAGGAATATATATTTTCATATATTCAAGTATATATTCGTTAAAAACCCTTCTATTTAGAGGCTTGATAATTTCCAAGTATGAGTTAACTATTGCCAAGTACTAAGTATTGCTGGGGTGACTTGTCTGTTAAGCCTGCAAAGAGTGGACCCGGCGGTTTTTATTGTTTAGTTTCACATATTGACAGTTTTCTCTGTGTGACTGCACAGAGCACTGGAATAGGGTTACCACAATCTTCATCAGATGATAGAAAGGGAGCTTGAATTAAACAGAAAATATCTGATGCTCTACTCATGGAGCAGATAGAATGAAACAAATCCCCAATTTGCAGTGTTGATTTTCCGTGGAATGCTATTTCAGGCAAAGGATGCTTCATTCAGAAGAGAGAGTTAGGAATTTTACACAACCCTCCTTTTACGTTTTTTAGGTTAAATTCTCTCCTTAGAAAAAAAAAAGTTAGATTCCTACAAAGCTGCCTCTTGTCCAGAAATGTTAATCTGATCCAGTCTGTAAGTGGAAGCACCACTTGATCTGTGAGACAAGGTTCATCCAAAGTTTCTGATGATTCAACTCTAGATATGGACGTCAGGAATTTACAAAGAGATTGTTTGTGATCAGGGCATAGAAAGGAAAATCCTAAAGGCAAAAAAATAATGCATGTGGAAAAATACTAATTTGGAGGTTGGTATTACAGTATTATCACTTACTTGTTACTGGCTACCTGTGAACAGTTCCTTTTCACATTGAAAGTGTATTGCTATTTAATTAGATAAAATCACTGTTAATTAAAAAGGTAAGAAAGATTGGTATTGGCAGATGGTACAGATTTTAGATTCTAACCTGGCTTTATGTAGATGAGAGTAATTATCAAAATTTGATACATGAATATATCTGTATTTAAGCCTCTTCAGTGAAAATCTCAAAAGGTAAAAAGAAATGTTATTGTAGGCTTTTAGTACAGGTTTATAGCTAACTCAGATAAGATGATCCAGGAAGTGCTTACAAGCAAGAACAGCTCCCCACAATGTGACATTATGTTTTTGGAGAACTAAATCTCATGCTACTTGAGTGATTTTGCTAGAATAATCCCAGTGCTTTGTCTTAGTGCCAGGCTTCTCGCTGACAGCACTGAGCTGCTGAGAGAATTCCTTTTTGAGCGCTGAGGCAGGCACAGGGACGGTTCTCACTGTTATCCCACTGGTTTTGTGGGAAGCAGAACTATCCAGTTCTGGCTTTGTGGAATGAAAAGTGGGAGCAGAAACCACCAACTTCTCAGTCGTCAGTGGAGTATGTGGCAAAATTGTCTGTGGCTCCCTTGGGCTGTTACAAAGCCAACACAGCCAGATCACAGATTGTGAAGACTCTTTTATATGTAATAGCACATCATACGCATTTCCTGCCAGGGTTAACTGCTCTGTGGGAGCATCCTTGTTGACAACCAAACAAATTCAGGACTCCCATTTTTGAAAGGATACTGCGTCACGTTTCATGGAATGGCATTGCCTCGCTAAAATGCCAGTGGTGGGATAAACAATTCATTTGAATAACGTGTTGCAGTGGGACTCTTACACTGTATTTTTGATTTGCTAAATCCTGTTATGAGCTTTCAACAGGTGTCTTAAGTAAATATGTCATTATTAAAGAGATTATAAAGTGGAATAAATCTAGCTCCTTTTAAAGATTTTAAATGGTATAGAAATAAGAGGAGTTACTTGATTTGACATGTGTAGACTACAGTGTCTATTTCTCCCAGCCAAAGTAGAATATTCAAGTCAGATTGCAAATAGTGTTTTACACAAAGGCATAGTAATCCAAGATGCCTTAATTTCGGAGGTATCTAACTTGCTTGCATAGCTCCTCAAATCCAGATTTAAATTTCCTGAGACATTGTGACTTGGGTTTCACAATTAGGTGTAACCTCTGCTTTTAGGCTGCAGTGCCATTCATGTGTTCTGTAGTCATCATTATTCTGTTTATATTAGAAGTCTTTTCTGTGTGTCTGGAATATGCCTTTCCTGAAAATCCTCTGCCAAACGATTCTGCATCTTCCATTTCAGATTTCTTCATGACTCATTTCACTACTCAATGGAACAGTAATAGCATGGGAAAGAAACTAGCCTACTTCACCCAGCAAAATAGTTGGAAAGCTCTCTGCTTTCTTATAGCAAAGGCAGGCAATTTGTGTTCCATGTTAGGACGCATCCTACTGTGCTTTCCTCCATTGCCAATGAAAGCATTATAGTAAATATTATTGTTACATAAAGCTGTGCAGCCAACCGTATCTATCCCTCCCACTTCAGGGAGAACCTGCTAAGTTTTGCCAGAGTCCCTGCGTCAGCTTCACGCAAGGTGGTGTGAGGGTCAGTGCCAATAAATCAGCCCTAGTCTCGGCAGGGGGGAAATCCTGAATCCAGCAGCTCGGTAAGGTGGGTTTGTGGTGAAAAGATTCACAGACTGGGAAACTCCTTTGCCTTCTGATATATATTGTCATTTTGATTCATTTACAGTTGCACAGAAGAGCAAAACAATTCCTTTTAAACTCCAGCACCGAGAATGAATACATAAGGATAGAGTAAATTTAATTCTTCTTTACTCTGACAAAACACATAACACTTAATACTGGCAGAAGGAGAGTTGAACATTAATGTTAAATGCTTCACAGAATACAAAATGCATTACGGAATCATTCAACATCTTCCCTGTAGAATATCTAAATATACATCAATACAGAACCCCCTTTGTGTCTCTGCTGTATGTTTTCCCATGGGCCCATGAAATTAGCCATAAAGATAATGGCCTTAAAAGAAATCTTTGCAAATAACCTACAAAATAGAACTCCCACTGTTCAGTACATCTTCACACTCTCTGAGTGCAGTGAGCTGGACTTAGTAGTGTGCTTCAGGGTTGAGCTGTAGTACTTGTACGTAGTCACTATTTAGTAAATTAAGGCACCTTCTCGATCTCCACCGTGTCATGCCTGCAATTTATCTAGCTAGACACACTTTCATCATCCATCAAGATTTGATGGCAGCTTTTAAAATTAGAACCATTAGAATATCTTGAAAGTTTCCCTTCATACATGCCTTTTCCTGTTGCCTCATTCATTCATTTTTATGTCTCAGAAAATAAATGTTCAACTGATTTGTCTTAGTCTTATCATTCAATATATAAATGGGGCTTAAAAGAAAGATAGAGAAGGACTTTCTACCAAGGCCTGTAGTGACAGGGCAAGGAGCAACAGTTTTAAGGTGAGAGCAGGTAAATTTAGATAGGCTATAAGGAAGAAACTTTGGACAATGATGATCTTTGGCGAGATACTGAAACAGGTTGCTGAGAAAAGTCATGGATGCACCATCATTGCAAGTGTTCAAAGCAGGTGGGATGGGGCTTTGAGCAACCTGGTCTAGTGGGAGGTGTCCCTGCCCATGGCAGGGGTTTGGAACTAGGTCTTTTAGGATCCCTTCCAACTCAAACCATTCTATGATTCTAAATGTGGTCCTCTGTTGTAGAATTGATTTAATGTCTTCCTATTATCCCTGCAGAAGAGTGCAGGGCCTTATTTTTTGGCTCTGTAATCAGCCCTATGTTTCTACTATAACAGTGGTTTAATGCTGTGGTCACATTTAGCCCGTATCCAGGGCTAAACTACAGCAGCTGCTCTGTCACCTGATGACCCCACCCCAGCTGAGAAGAGGGATCAGGAAAAGGGGAGGAGACCTGTGAGTTGAAATGAGAATGGATTTAATGCAACAGAAAAACTAATATTAATACTAGTGCTGATATAAAGTATACAAAATATCTCAGCCCAGTGAATGTACAGTGGTCACAACAAATGGGAAAGCAGATCCTCGAGAACAGAATGATGTGCAAACCGCTCCAGGCATGACAACTCTTGAGACAGGAGGAGGAGCAGGAGGAGCAGCAGCCCCCATCCTCAGCAAACATCCCCCTTTCTAGTGAGCGTGGCGTTTATGGTGTGGGATACCCCCGCAGCCAGCTCGGGGCACTGCCCTGGCTCTCGTCCCTCCCAGCTGAAGCTCCGGGCTGACTGGAAACTGCCAACCACCTGCAGACCACGGCTGGCCTGGGACTCTGTCCCAGCCAAAGCAGGACATGCGGACAGTAAAGAACAGGTACGGCTATAAACATTCCAGTCAAAAGTATCAGTGTCAGGATTCAGCACTTCCTCTATCTTCAGAAAGTTTAATTAATTGCTATGAATCATCTAAAAGAAGCTTGTAGAAATCTGTACAGAAATAGGAAGTTCAGTAACATTTTCCAGACTCTGGTGGACTGGTTAGGATGTGCTGTTAAATTACAAATATCTTTGTTTTCAAGAGAGGTTTCACGTTTTGCGAGTATTAGTGATTCAGTAAATTACTAGCGTCTTATTAAATGTTTATCTGATACAACTTGGTGCTTTCTCTTGTAATATATTTTCTTTGTGGTACCTACAGTTGCTAGAACTCATTTGGAATTACATTTTTACTTTGATGCTCACTTCACCAAAAGCTTCAAAAACAACGCATACATTTCTGTTTGCGGTTTTTTCGTACCCAATTGTCTTTAATGATGTCTGCTTCAGCTCTCCTGCTTAAAGTACAGCCAACCTTTTTTTCCTAGGTCAAACAAAACTTTAATTCCTTTAAAAAAGGAAATACTCTCACTAAGAAAGGGAGCTAAAAGAAGGTAACAATGTGAAAAACTATTTATGTTTGGTTAGTAGACCAAAAAGTAACAAACGCAGCTTCCAGTGCTGCACAAGTGATGGTCTGAATCAACTCCACTGTTAAGTTAGAAGCCAAATTATAACTGGCCTTCCTGAAAATGAGTTTACCAAAGCAGTCACTTCTAACTGCAATCATAAAAAAGGACTGTTGACTTGAAGCATTTGTGTATTAATGAAATTTCTTGAATATATTTAATTTAAAGCTGTGGTAAAAAGTATTTTTTGCTTTCATGGAATAATACATGTGGTCAGGTTCTTCAGTGCTTTCCTGGGCTGAGGTTTGTGTCTGAAAGCAGAAGTGTCATTGGGGACTGCTGCTAATGGGGCAGTTTTCATATGTAATGTGCAATTTTGCAGGATTGTGACCTTAGGTATGGGGTTTTGAGTGTGTCACATTCTTTGTTATGCATGTGCAATGCCATATATTTTAAAAATATATAGAAGTTGGGTTTGTTTACTACAGAAATTTGAACTATTCTTTGTTGGTATCAGTAATTGCTCACTATTCAGCAATGTAGCGCAGCATTGTGGTGTCAGCTTAATGAAATCGTTATGTGAGAAACAGAAATCTTAATCACTTACAAGGATAGATTCCAGTAAAAGTTCATAAAAACTGAGTGCTCTAGACAGATGCACAAAATCAGCAGATTTAAAGCAGGCTGATGTGTAGCACAGTGTGTCAGCCCAAACCGATCTGAATGTTAGCAACTTGAGAACAGCTCAGTAAGTGATGGACAAAATAAACCTCTCTTTCCAGATTCTCTTAAAACTAGGTGTCGCATACCGTCTCAAACAAAGCCAGCAAAATCTCACACAGTATTTTAGATCCAGATTTCATTAGGACAAACTCAGAGAAAAAAGTTGCTTGTCTTTTCTGAATTGTGCCTTACACAGAACTCCAGTATTTGGCCTCTGTTTTTTCATATTTCCTCTGTTTTGGAGCTTACACTCAAGTCTGAACAACAGTTACTGCATTATTTGTTCTTACTATTTGTGGTTATGCTTTACAATTTAGATGCTTTACAGAAATTGAAAGGTCATCTATTAATTTTATTTCTTTTTTTTTTTTTTTGTAAAAACCATGATGAATGAATGCTGACTTCCTGACAGTGGAGCTGAGGGGCAGTGCAATAGGTTTGCATTGCTTATGCAATAATCTCCCCGAGATATCTCCATGCCTTTCTGTTAGCCATTACCAGTCAGGAGATGTGCCTAAAATCATCACGACTATTCTTACTCGTGACCTATTTGCTGTAATTTCATGTGGAACACACAGTCATTGACGTAAGAAAATAAAATAAGCTTGTTCAAAATTTTCTTAATGGACTTCCAACCCAGATGGAATTCAATATTTGAACAAGCCTGAAACTTAGATTTACTTGATGAAAATTACTGCTTTTGAACATAAGATGGCGAGGCATAATTTTGGCATTTTCATGAGAAGCCAAATTCTGCTTGAATGCATGAAAATAATTGCTCTGATTAGTGTCACTGTGAAAATAAGTTCTGATTCATCTCATTGTGAAAATAAAGGGAAGCTTATGATTTTGGTAATTCTAGGATTCTTCTGATCCTGAATTTAATTCAGAGAAATGTAATTTCACCTGGATAAGGAGCAAAAAATGTTTACTTGCAAGTTCTGCTGAGTGAAGATACGTTTTTTTCTGCGACCTCTTTCACAGAACCTTTAGTTTAGAGAAACATAACTGTTAACTGTAATTTTATCTCTTCAAGACAGGTATCTTGAAGGTATAACAAGATATGTTTTCTTAGGAAACTTACATCTGAGTAGCTGTTTTATGTTCATTTGTGTTCATATAAGCAGTAGAAACCTCATTTTTCCCCCCTACAATTGCAAAGAATTATTCTTTCTTTGTATGCTATTACACAAGAAAGGAGAAAAGAGTTGGGAAAAAAAAGCTTTGTGTTTGAAAGCAAAGTCCATAATCAGTTATCTGAAGATGGAATGAAAATAAATGAGGGTATTTCTGTAATAGGTTAATCATGCTATCCGTATCTGTTGTTTACTCTTCCTAATTTGTAGTTAGAATATGTAATGTCTGCCATTCCTATAATTTCTCGTTATTATGATGATAAGAATGGAGCTATTCAAACAGTATTTTGCGTAAGCGTACCAATGTAATCAGAAGACTACCTGCCATCCTTGGCTTGCGTTTCTGTGCTGGGAAGTTCCTTTACTAAGGAGACAATGGAAAACTCGTCTGAACAGTTTTAGTAGGAATTAACAATGCAGCCATATCTATGTAAATTTTATGGATTTAGAACAATCTCATGAAGTAAAACAAATATGCCTGATAAGAAAACGCTACTAGAAAAGATTGGTGTATCTCTTGTCTCTTGTTGATTGCTAATAGAACACTTTCATGTTCTGAATTCACATCACCGAGCTATTATTTTGACAGGTCCTAGATGAAATACACTCCAGATATTTTTCCTTTAGGAAAGTAAGTTACAAGAAGCATATTTATTCTTTGCTTTGCTCATAAGTTTCAGGCCCATCAAAAATCCCCTTTTATCTGACTTCAGATTGTGTTGGTTGTCAGTCTCTTTACAGCAGGTTAGATAGCATTCTTGCTTGTCAACTTACTTAAAGAGTAATCTGAAGTAGCAGAAAGGAATTTCAAGCATTTCAAGAACTACACAATGGGAAGATATGTCTACTATGAAACTTGAGATAGGAATTTAATAACTTCTACTGGTATGCAAAATAAGGTCATTCTATAACCCGAATCTCTCTAACCATTCCGAAATGACTTACAAAAGACTCGTAATGCACTCAGGGTATCTGCAGGCAGCTCATCTGTATGAGGAGAATTCTTGCTGAATGTGTGCAAACGAGGAATGGGTTTCAAGTAGGCCAAATCCTGTCAAAGGTTGTACTTGATTTAAAATACCAGATGTCTTTATAGTCTACTTGAAATATTCTGTAAGACTGAAAACTATGTAGGAAGTGTCACCGTTTATTGAAATTAAATTATTGAAAACAGTCAGTTTGCATGTTGGTAACTCTAAGGCAATATAATAACTTTCGATAATACAAGCTTTCGCCTATAAAGCGTTTTTTTAGCTGTATTACATATTTGATAGGTGTGAGAGAATGCAAGGCTGTCATTTTTCTGCACCGCGCCTTGATACTTGGATGTGCTCTACCAGTGGGGGGAAAAGAAGAATACTAAAGAAATCCCAGCACACTTTTCCCCTTCTGCCTCTCCTGTCGATTGTAAGAGTGATGTGCTTCAAAACAGTCAATACATATCACAAGAGGGTGATTTTGCCCTTGGTCTACAAAGTAAAAGGATGGAGATCTTCCAGGGGAACACCATGCTGCACTTATACATGCTCCAAGATGACGGAAGGTAAGTAAGAGAATGTAATACACAAAAGCTAATATTGCAGGAGAGTACTAATTCCTGAAAGTGTCAGTGGAATGTGTGCTCACAAGATAGAGGAGTGAACTTACCTGTGGCAGGTATTGCTTTACTATATAGGTCTGAAGAATGTGCCGTTCTTTCCCTCCTCTTGCAAAAATGTAGCATCATGGAGGTGATTTTTCTCTCTGATGGTGAATATCTGGTGTGCCTTTATTTGGCAATCTGCCCCGTTGTGCCAGGCTCTGCTAAAAAGAAATAATATTGCATGATAAAAAAAGCAGAAACCTGAGTTAACACAAGTGTATACGGGAAAAAAAAAGGTAATTTTGCTATCATTTCCTCTAGAGTTTGATTATCTCTGAAAGCACAGTTTAATGACTGTGGAATAGTTTTCTCCTTGGAGCCTTTTCAAAATGGTAGCTCATTACTCTTTATCAGACTCCAGAAATAAAGAGGTAGTTTGACATTATTGTCATTACAGAAATGTAGGCAGATGGGTTAAGGGACTTCTCCACTGAAGACGGCGTAAAACCTGACGCTAGAATCCATAAATAAAGTGGTTGATCTACTGGAGGCAACAGTTTAAAACCAAATGTTCAGGCTGCTACACCATTCTCCCTTAGTACATAGGAATATTGCTTTATCTGTGGATACCTAATGAACAGAGAGATAAGGACGAACATCCACCCAAAGAAAACTGAACAAAGATATAGTAATCCTTCTTTTTAGCCTCATGCATTTGTGTTCTGAAGAATTAATATTAAATGTATGAATTCGCTGAAGAGCAAGGCTTTAAAGGAATATATTTCTTCTCCTTCCTAACATGATGTATGTTTATATAGGGAAGATTTGTTCATGTCACTATCTGTGCTCTCCCGCTACCCACATAGGTCTCGGCTACTAGTGGGATTTTCAGAGGAGTCTGCGGGCTCGAGTGCTTCTGGTTTGGGCCAGTTTAACTGTAACCTCCAGACCATGCCTTATGGAAACATAGACATTGATATAAACTAACTTTTTCTGCTCACCCAATGACAGGTTTGTTTGTACTGAGTTTGAGACAAATTTTAGTGGGGTGCACAAAGAATAGGGATGTGACCCTGGGGTAACTGACGGAAATTTATTACTGCTGTGGGGGTTTGTTTCTGCTCTTTTTGCCCAATTTAATATCTGAGAGTTGGAATATGCAGGATCCTCAAAAGGATTAGGGCTTCAGAATTTTTACTGAAGATGTCACAAAAGTAGAGTTTTACTCCATGTCTATCAACTTTAGCAGGAGCAGTAAAGTTTTCAGCGTTACTTTGGGATGAAAGACTTACCAGGGTGTCTAACAATATAGGCAATTTTTATAGTACCATTACGGCCATTTCAAAACAATGTGAGTGTAGGTAGTGGCAGAGAAAAGCAGTAGCAGTCACAGTGTAGTAGTACAAGATAGTACTGCAGAACTTACTTTAATTTCTAAAATAGTTACCCCCAAACTCACACTGAAGAATGATAAAAACTTCTCTTATATTTTAATTTCAAGACAAAAGCTAAAGTAAAAAAAAAAAAAAAAACAAACAAAAAACCTCTTTTCCCATCAAGTTAATCGTATCACATTGTTGGTAGTGTTTATTTTTTAATTGGGACAAATATCATTTTACTGCAATGAGTTTCTTGATTGGAAATTAAGGAAATTTCAACTTAGAGCTGTGAAATACACAAGCAGGGGTTTAACAGAAGAGAGATTAATGGATATTTCCCCGCATGCAGAAGTAAGTTGTGCTTCTTGCCATGTAAGTGAACTGAGAATACTGTAGTATTAACATTTTACAAGGGCATTTGATTGTTTAAAATGACTCTGGGGACCAGTGAGCATAATTTCATATGGGACACTTCCCTGAAGATATTGCAGCCTTTTTAAAGCAGAAGGAAATGAGTGTGTTGCTGTTTGTTTGCTCTATCATTATTTCCATATTTATTTTTACACCTAAAATTCCAAGAAAAAGGAGCTACCTCTTTGACAGCTTTATTAAAAAAATAAATCATTTCTAACTAGAAACAAATATGGGCAAAATGCAGACGTATTTGAGGGGAGAAATAGGTGTAATTTATTAATTTAAACAACAGCTCAGATGGAGCACGACAGTGGGAACTGAAATGAGGTCCACTGAATGAAATGGTTTGGATTAATGTGATATTGCTTTGGGGCAAAACCTATGCAAAGTGAGGACAAAATATCTTTAAATGCATGTGAAAATTCTGGCATGGTGTTGCCTTTACTCAAAGAATAGTGGACAGATAGAACTGATTAAATTTTAAATATTTATATATCTGTGTTGTTCATGTTTGCTTTATACCTTCGGAGTTATTCTTGATTTACATTGGGAAAACTGATGTTTTAAAATAGGCACATACACACTTTTTAAAATTCTAAAATTGATCTGTAAATAAAAAGATGGGCAGGTTAAAACAAAATTGGAACCTAGCATAATAAAAAGAAAATTAAACGCCTGTAGTAGTTTCTATTGAAGTCTGTGCAGCTTACATTCACTTCCATTTTGTCATTGCATATGTAATCTTTGGTTTAAATTTCAAAAAATTCTATTCCCTGGGATTTGTCAGTTCATTTGGAAATTCCAGTCAGTCTAGAATCTGCCCTCTGGAAGAGCGCGTCTGGTTGTGATGTGGCTGTGCGCTGTAGTCCGTGGATGTGGCCTGTCTGGATTCTGGCTCAGGTGTGTGGAGAAGAGCTTCTGGCCCTTCCATGGTGTTTAGAGGCGGAGTAGTGGAGTGTAGGTTCGGCTTTGGAGCTGAGAGCTAGGCAAAGGCCGCGATGGCAGCTTGTCCTGATTTTCAGAGCCTAGAAAGAAACAGATGAAAAGAAATCAGAAAGGCTCTAGAATCTTCCTCTCTGTGCTCTGTTTTAAATTAGTTTCTTTCCCACAAAAGACCAAACGATCACTGTGTGAAACATTATTCCTCAAAAAGTGGTCGTAATATTCAACTCAGTTGCTTTATACCATGGGCGCTCAGTAAAGTACAGTACATTTATGGTTCCATCTGGAAAGAATCTGCAGTAATGAAGTCGTGTTGTTGTTTTGCCAATTTAACACTTCATGAAATACTGAAGTGCCTCTTGCATGTTCAGAAAGGATTTCTGTTAGTGATTTTGTGAGAAGCAATTCAAACTGAATACAGTAATTTTGGACTGTTTGTTTAATAATATGAAGAGCAATAATAGCAATCATAAAATCATCTGTGCTTATATATTAGCATGGAAAGGATCAGAACTGATATAAGAGTCACCGAGGGCCTTTGTCCCTCACTGTGTGACCACTGGCTCAAGCAGACCCACCAAGCTGATCTCTTTAGATCTCCACAAATTCAAGCTATTCATATCAGCTGTTCATTTTGTGTATACAGCTTTCCAGAGCTGAATAAATACCATTAAAAATAGAGTTGGTGGATATTCAGTTGAATTCTAAACTGAATTCACATCAGCCAGGCTAGTGGCCTTTCATTTGACTTTCAGTTTCCTCTGAAAACTAAGTTTTACTTCCATGAGCACAGATAGAAAGTGAGTGCTAAACTGACCTGAGTACTTGCCAAAAGGAGGTGATTTTACTCTGAGGGGAGCTGGTGTAAGTCAGGGTAGCAGCTCAAGAATCAATGCAATAAAAAGGTGAGAAGAGAATCAAACTAAATGGCTTTTAATATATCCCAAAGACATCACACATTTTATGAGACAGCATGCTCTGTGGCGCTCCAGGAACACAGTTTCCCAGAATTACTAACTAATATTTGCTATATGTCTAGGATCTAAATGCATCTTTTGCAGTATGACGGTAAAGATACCGATACTTCCATTAGTACTTACCAGTATTTTATTAAATTGTGGAAGAATAAGTTTAGAACTCTTTTTTTGAAGGAGAAGCATTTGCCTCTAAACAAATATAAAATCATCCAATTCATTGCAACTCTTTTTTTTTATTTTAAGCAGTACGCATATAACCAGAAAGACTTCCTCAAGTTCTTTTCATTCCGAGGAATGCTGTTTTGTAATAAAATACCCCAAGTTTTTTTAATAGACAGTTTTAATAGTTTTACGTAGTACAACCTATCCTTACATGCAGATACTTTCTGTCCGTTGTGTGTGGTCTTGCTTCTGACGTAAGATATCTCCTAGTTTTGTAAGGGAATAATTCAAGTATTGTTTTAACTTAGAACTGAAATAATCTGGGATGCTCGGGCCAACAATGTTGGGTTTAAAGCCTACAGCACAGAAGTGTGTTCCTTTTTTTCCACTGCAACTTTTTCACTTTCGGATTGTCTGTGGTCTGTTTGATTACCCAAACACTTTTTCTACAGAAAAGCAAAGATTAAATAGATGTAATAAGTGTTTTATTTTCCTTTTGTTTCACTTGTCTTATTTGCTCAATTTCTTGAGAGACTGAACAGTAAAGATCAGTTTTAATATCAGACATCCTTCAATGAGTTTCTTCTGAATTAATTGTGCATGCAGTATGTGTGTATCTGCATAAAGGTGTGTAGATATGGTTTAGGTCAATATTTCGTTTATTAGATGATAGGCATAGAAAACAGCACAAGCCATGTGGATGGTTAGTTTTCATATTCTCTTACGACTTAAATAAGAACATACTGTCTGTTCTTTCAGATATTGACTGGTTTTTTTCTACCAGCGATTTCAAGATTCATGGCAGCTAGGTTATTGCTCATCACAATATTGCTGCTGAATTAATAATAAATAGTGGTGGTGATAATGATGAGAGTAAGGGTAGAGTGATTTCAAGCAGAATCTGACTTTTCAAGCATTGGTGTGTTGTCAGGGTCTCTTGGGACATTTTCTGGACAATGTTTTCCATGGGGACTTAGGACTACAATGCTTTAGTGCGCTGCCCCGCCAGTGGAATAGGAAATGCCTATGTTGCAGAAGTAGGAATAGAGATGTCAGTGCAGCAGGTAAGCCTGGCAAGTGTCTGACAGCACTGGAACGCTGTTTGCAGCCCCAGATTGGCACCATCTGGATTGCACCATTCGTAATGGGATCATATGTGTACATGCCATTAGTTTATGTCAGTAGCTGTGGGGATTAGATGAAATTAAGGAGCAGTAAATGCTGTTTTGAAACCAGCTTGATTTTGTAAACCCAACTTGAAAGCCACTGTAATTCTGGCAATTACCCTAGGACTGCTGGACTTAGAGGCAAAAATAGGACTCTTATAACACGTCACTCCCTCTTCTCCTGGAGCTGAAGAGCTTCTTAAAAGCAAGGTGATTTGAGGGAGGTGGTTTTGTAGTACTAGAGGAGTATGGAGTGGAGGATCAGAAGCTGAAGATAGATTGATATGAAGGAGGACTGGTGAGAATGATGACTGGTTAGGCTTATTGTGACAAAAGAGAGGAGACAAAAGGCTAGAAAGATGGGGAGAAAAAGTCTTTAGAAGTGATTTCTTTATTAGTGTGAGAATTCCTGGCAGAGATATGTGCAGTCAGAGGAATCTTTAATTAATGCCTGCTTGCTTCTTTTCAATGAATTAGCCTAAAATCCACCATGTGCATTAATGATTATATTTTTTAAAATTATATTGACAATCACTCAGTGATTGTTTTCATGTACTAAAAATCAGCCTGGAGTAAACTTAGTGGCTGAGTCACTCTTCCCTAGGGATAACAGGTGAAATGCTGAGATGATGTCGGTAGTGAATCAACCGATGCTGGCATTAAATCTCTCTCAGTGTAGAAATGACTCACAGTACACACCCAGATCGAGATCTGCTATGAATTTGTTCTACTTAACTCTAGGGCTGAAAGGACTGGTCTCTGTCTTCTTTCCAATCTGTCAGAAACTCTATGTCTTTATTATCTTTATTTGACTTTTTTTCAATAGAAAATGTAAGAAGAAAATATTGCTCTTCCACACAGGTAAGATTCCTTTAGTGAATAAGGGCCCAGTAGTTCCACTTCTGGACTTCCAGAGGAACAATGTATCTGCATGTAACAATAGCCTAAAAATATTTGCTCTGGGAGTCCAGGAAATGAACACAGGTCTATATGCACACAGAGAGAGGCAGGGCAGTTTTCAAAGGAGTTATTGATGACAAATCCAATAAAGTCTTTGAAGATCTACAGACTTTTTAGATACTCATGTGCTCAAAAGTCTAAGGACCTAAGTAATTTTGCGCTTTCTGTGCCACAGTTAAAAACCTTCTGTACTGATGGCTCTGATCCTTGGAGAAGTGTGAGTAGATGAGACAATTTTAAGAAAGAATATACCCTGATTTGACTTTAAGGTTTATTTCTTTTTATCCATCACTGAGCTGATTTTTTTTTCATGCTTTCTTCCCATATAAGTACTTTCTTTCTAAAGACGGTGTGCAAAATTGAGAAATTATGTTAGATTGCGTAAAACTAAAAATGCCCACATACCTACAGCACAAAAACGATGCTTATTTCTCTACCTTGGCACATCTCACTGAACCCAGCCATGGCAAATTATCGTCCCAAGCCCCTCTAAACACTGACTCCTGCATACTTTGTAAAGGTAGGGATAGACAGGGCTGGCCCGGTGGTGTGACAGACTGATTGATTGCAGCCAGGCCAGCAGTGCTGGTTACAGCACGGCCACGAAAGCTTGCTACACAGGGTTTATCGCGCAGCTGTGAGCCAGGCAGGTATCTTCATTAGCCCCGTGCTGGGCGAGCCAGGTGCCAGCTTGTGGCGTGGCTCGCAGCCACGTCCCTTTGTTGTTCCCAACGTCTTGCTCATTTGATGTCCCTGAAGAAAACTTCAGGAAGCAGCAAGCTGGAGCCTTCCCAGGGAAGAGGACCAGCCAGGAAGGCTGAAAGCAGCAATAACAGCAGACAGTACTTTCCAAAGAGTGCTGTGGTTCCTGTTATGTGCAGTCAGATTTCATTTTCATGAAAACTCGACTGGGGCCACAGAGGGAAAGAAAACGTGTCTGGGCCTTGGCCCAGTATAGGACTGGGGATACAAATGGAACTTCTCAGAGAATGCTGTTCTTTCAACTGGGCTTACACATTGGCTGGTAGTTACAACCCTTCCTTTTGCTCAGTGTCATTTAGCATCTCTCTTTATCTTAATTTCCCTTTCCCCCCATGTCTTCTCACCCTCATATGACTAATTTAATTTTCTTTCCAGTAGCCTAATTTCCTCCTAGCTCAACTCACCAGTTCAAATGAATCATGTCATCTGTACAAACCCAGTGTTCACTGAGCTGTGGCTGCTGTTCCCTTTCCCCGCAGTGTCAATCCTCTCTCTCTAGATCGCAAATATATTAGGTACAAATTATCTACGCTATCACAGTGGCTACAATTTCAGCACCACCATAATAAACATGTTGAATAATAATGCAATAAAACAGTTTAATCATGCCCCACAGTCATGCCAAATATATTCTGCTTATAAGTTACATTAGAAAAAGGAAATAAATAGGTATAAATGACTTTGCGTGTGATTGTGGCCATGTATTCATTCACATTTCAGCATTAACGTATGTCTCTAATGTACATACATCTGTATACAAATTGATAAAGGCACCATATTCCTGTTACATATCAGTTTTCTTTTGAAAGAAAAGCTTATCATATTGTGATTCACAGTCAGAACGCTGTACTCTGAAAGTGCATTCAGAATAGACTTATCCGTAGTAGGTTCACACTTTACAACTCCGTTTAAATAATAAAATAAGGGTGCCGAATTTTTGTTTTTCTCTGAAGCAGATACATTTGGCTTTCTGAAAAGAGGTGAGGAAAGAAAGAAGGAATTTATATGCATTACATACTAATATATAATTATCAGCTCAAATAGATGTTTTTTTAACCAGGTTGAACCCTTTTTTTCTGGGGATAAAAAAACATATACAAGAAACATAAAAGCCACAAGGCCTAGGTTCCCAGATGTGACTAAATATAACTCCCCCTCCTCTGCCATTTCTGAAGCTGATATCCCACTGTATCAGACAGCTTTGTGTTTGGTTATTCTTTGTTAGGAGTAATATGTTGTAGGTATAGAGCCTGAGACTGAAGAGCCATCCTGCATGCACTAGCTCTGTAACCTCTGGAGGGAGAAATCTCTGCCTTTTAGTCTTTTTGTTGAGGGGCTTTCACTCCTCTCATGACGTTTAATATTCAATATTGTTATTTTGAAATTACAGTCTTTTACCTACAATCAAATATGGTACTTTGTGTGTTCAAAAAGTATTTGTGATAAAAGTAGTAAAAAAAATAAGCCTCACTAAAATCCTGTTATTTCCAGAATTATTCTGCTATGATTTTGCTATAATGATCTCATTCATTTTTCCAAGATGCTCAGAGCTCAGAGCACACAGCCCACTCCGTAGTTCTACTACTGTCATAATGAAAAATTGTATTTACTGGGAGAAGTGACATTTTTTGCCTTTCGACAAATTCATGGAAATCTCTTTTTTACTTGCAAATATTTGCAAAGTAAGAATTGATACCTTTGCACAGATCTGCCTTGTGAGGTGCTATGACACTTTGAAGTTCTTTGATCGTTTTATTTAGTTTGTCACACTCCAGGCTGTTTAAATATACCTCAACATGTTGATAGACTTATAAAGCTGGCTAGCGGGGCTGTCTGTGGAGCAGAATTCATTATTCTGGGTTGAATGTAGTAGCTAGAACAAAAGATTGGAAGTTAATAACAGGTATGTGCAAGTTTTACAACCAAACCTAAACCCAGGTGACGCTCCAGTCAAACCCAAATGCATAGCTGTCTTTAATGGCCTCAAACAATGCAAATTAACTGCAACGTGAAGGCAGATGATGTCTCATACTGTCATTGCTACACTACTCATTTTATAATGCACATCAGATTCTTCATGCTGATGAAAAGATTTCTGCAGTGATTTCTCTGGAGCTCTCAGAGTAAACCACAAGGTCAGGACACAATAAAACAAGCTGTTAACAGAGAACCTCCCATCATCACCAGCTGCTGGAGTAAAGCTAGAGTCCTGTCTGTGTGGCAGGTGAGACTTGAAGAAAGACAGCCTTTGGCGAAAGGGTTCCTGCTGGAATCCCCTGTGGAATACGAATAAAACACCCCTGCGTGGCTGACAGACCTAACTGGTTTGTGTGGCAGACCATGAGTGCAACAGTGAAAATTGTGCATTGACCTTCACAAATCCAAAGCCTTCAGGTGTGTGACTGTGTAATTTTTCTTCACAGAGGTGCTATAACTAATATAATACGGTGTTAAGTAGTAATTTGCCATTTCTGTCAGATTGGATGTGTGAAGATATGAACATGGAAAGTATTTGCTTACAGAGGTGCCAGCAGTGCTTTCTTAAACTTGTATTTATTGGTGTTTAAAAGAGAACTAATTAACTGGGCAGATGACTTGGCTGTAGTTACTTCACTGAAGAGCTCTGAGTCTTCATCTGAAAACTGTAAAATTAACTGCCAGGCAGTTAAAAATATGTACCTAGCACAGTATTTCATATTTAATGGAAATTCATCAGAAATCCATCAGTTAAACAGACCTGTACAGAAGGAGAAGTATTATTCTGTCACTGTCTGGTTCTTTCTTAGGCTCAGTGAGATCAGCTGCGTAACTGTAATAGCTGCTGGGGCTCTTGTGTTTCGTGTAGCTAAGCTGGTTAATGCCCTCTGAGAGACTGGGCCATACTCATTAGTGGCATTTGTTTTGCTTTCTTTTACCTCTGGTTATACTATGATACACAGAACTTGAGCAATTAGCCCAGAAGTGTTGGGCGATGTGAAATGTCTCTGCACTTGAAGAAAAAGATGTTTTTGTTGTTGCCACCTTAAATTTGATTCACATTTTGTTTTCCTTTTGGCATGTACAAAAGGCACCTTTCTCTTTTCCATAACAGAAATCGCTTTCAATTGTAGCAAATGCCTGACTTTTGATGCTTGCTGCAAAGCCAAAGGGTTCCTTCTGCAGGGAAAATGCCTCCTCTGAAAATGATTGCTAGGTTCAATTTATAAAAATGTGCCAACATGACTAATTGTAAGATAAGTGCTGAAGCTTATTACGTGCAGCGTAATGCAGAATATTTTCACTGAATACAGCAACATATTTTAACTGTGCAGTAACATCTCAAACCCTTTCTCACAGCAGGTCAGGAAAATAAATGTGATGCTGCTTCAGAGTAGATGGCATAAATGGTTCTACAGCAGATGACAACTGGCAAATTAATGTTTATTCTCTTAAAGAACTGAGTCATTTTTTAAGTATGTATTTTGCAGTGGTCATAGTTTTTGTTGGAAATCTTTTCTATTCGCTTGCAATTTTACTAGCACGTTTCTATAAGACTTTCTACTTTTTCTGTGTGTTTTGTTAGCGTCTTAGGACAAAAGACAACACAATTCTTAAGGGAGAACTGAGATGAAGCTATTTCTACTGTGCTGGCATTGCAGTCAAACTACAAATGAATACATATTCCCCAAGAGATTTATTTCCCAGGGAAATTTTCCTAATTCAACATGAGTTAAGAAGAAACAATAGAAAATGAGAAAAGAATAATCCACCTTCCCCCCCGCCAAAGTTTCAGCTTCCAGTTACTTTAGGAATAAACCACACCAGAAATTATTACATACTGTCACCAGGTATCAAAATGTTGGTAAGTGACTCCAGTCTTGCTCCGCTCTTTGCCTTTAATACTTTTCATAGAGTTCATTGGTATCTTCAGCACTCATTGACTTCAGCAGAATTTGACGTTTTCACCAAATGTTGAAGAATTACGCTGTTCTTTTGGCTTTTGCATAGTTTTTTCCATAAGCAGTAAGTTCAGAATCTGATGATAAAAATATGAGAAGTCATTTTTTTCAAATCCTTTTTTTCTTCATTTTCTGTAATCCTTTTTTTCTTTTAATCATATCAAAAGTATTTCAAATCAACTTAACATTCGGGTGCTTTTCCTTATAGTTAGGTTAGGTTTTTCCTAACTATTCTCTTTTCTTTGTAGCCTTTCAAATGAGACCTGTCACTCGTTTCACCCTTGTTGCTGTATGAACAAGTTCATCTTGTGTTCTAGAGATTGATGCTCATTGCATAGTCTATTGCACACTTAGGGGTCTCTAAATCTGTGTGACCTTACCAGTAGCAGGGAGGCTAAAATTGTATGGTAAAATTATGGAGAAAATAAAGTCCAAACAACTGTTCCTGTGCTCTGTACATGCAGGCAGGTTGTGGTCTGTCAGGTATAAAAGCATGGGAGCACAAACGCAAATGAAGGAATTGTGGTAGATCAAGGGAAGTAGTTGAGCATTGACACAGTGGAAATTCAGAGAAAGATTTTTGCAGCAGCATGTTTTTGAACAAATCTTGTTCTCTCTAAAATGACAGTCTTTAGAATCCAAAATATTTCACAGTAATCCTTCTCGTTTCAGGTAAGAGAGTCCCCTACATCTTTATTTTCTATCTATCTTCTAAGACACACTAGGAGCTTTATCAAAACTATAGTCTCATAAATAATTTTCACTTCTGGAATGGAACTAGTATGATATTTGTACATCAGGGCTATTAAAATATAGCTCAGATGAACTCTCTGAGGGTGTCCAAAACAAGCTCCCTTGGAGGCTTGAGAACTCCTGTGGAGTTTTCAGAATCTATCGCCAAAGGTACTATAAAGAAATTCAACTTCTCCAAAAGTTCTTGTATTTTACTTCTCCTAACAAGCAATTGATAAAGATCGGTGTACAATTAATTGCCTGCTGTAATATTTCATCTGTAGGGAACATAAAATCTCAATAATTTCTCCGTATCTTGTGGAATTAAGCTGTAACACTTTGCTTTGCCACCTGGATGGCTTGATAAAGTCCCAGGTTGGCATTTCTTTGCCTCATCAGCTTTCCATCTGCTTCTTTCTCTCATCTGAAAAACATCTCTTCATTCCATACCCGTGTTTTCCCCTTTTAAGAGCAGTTGGGTTTTGTTTTAACCTTTTAAATTCTTTTTTTATTCAACCATGTAAAAAAGAAAAAAAAAACCAAACCCAAAACAACTGTATAGCTAAAGGAACAGACTAGAATCTCTGCTGTCTGCGTGCCTGAACTACTAAGAATGTTCTTCCCAAGTACAGGTTCCACATGCACGGAATGCAGTCTTTGGTGTGATACATCTTTAGCTTCAGTCTGTAGTGCTTGAAACATCTCTGCTAGAAGACAGGTCTCAGATCTCTCTTAGGTGTGGGTTATATCACAGGGTCAGTGCTACACCTGCAAAACCAGCTTTCGTTCTGGGGATGGAATAACTTGAATCTGTCTTTTTTACAGTGTTCTGTGAATCTTTAGATAAGAAAATATGATCCAAGTAGAGTTAACGTTATACTTCCTTAAAAGTTGAAATTTCAGGTACAAAATCACTAATCTAGAATCCTGTATGAATTGTTTGTTATAAGAAAACCCTACCTTTATAAGAAGGAAGTCTGCATCTGTATGCTAGGAATGCATAACTGCATACAAGACAATATTCCTCTGTGTCACTTTACAAACAATTATAGGTACATTCATGCTGGGCATCATCTAATAATCACAGCAAGACTAAAAGGTTTAAATTAGTCCTGTCATCCCTGGTCCTTTAGGCCCCAAAGACCGTGGTGTAATATTAAAAGAAAGATGTTCTTTAGCAGGTGCATGATTTTCTTCAGTCAGTGGACCATTGACTTTCTCTCCATAAGTTCCATTTTTCTGCAGAGATCTCTAAGGCCCCAAACACATTAAAGATCTCGGTAGAGAACACCCCAATGTCTATTAAATTTAACAATAACAAGTCCCCAGATAAAAGCAATTAAGCTGCAAGGATTTGCAGACAGTTCATGTGGATGCCTTTTCCTCATTTCAGAGAGAAAGCACTTGAGCAGCAGAGTAAGAATGAAAGGAAAATAAAAAGCAGAGGGTTTGCTCTAAACATACCACACCATGTAAAGGCCACTGCCTGTGGAAGAGCTACTGGGAGTACACCCAGCAGGAGCATTATAAATCTGCACGGTGCCATTCAATGCTCCTAACTCTTACCTGACAAAATATTTGCCAGCTGAGAGTTAGATGATGCATTTCTTGCTTACTCAGACCTTTTGGAAGTTGTGCTTTGCATTGAGATGTGTGTGGCAGCATGTAGAAATTTATAGATCATCTACACGTCATGTTTGCTGGAATCTGTAGGCACAGGAGAAAGCAAGAAAGCAGAAGTACCGCCAAAAGCATGCTTCAAGTCTGAGACTTAAAAAAAATAATATTTCAAAGTTTATGGTCACTAGCTCAATGTGCAGAGTATTTTTACAGTTTGGTTCTGCTTGCTTGCTCAAGATCTCTTTTAAAAATAAAAATCCACTTCATGAAAAAATAATTTTCATAATTATTATTTTATATGAGCTAACATAGTTTTATCGTTATGCATATGTAATGAAAAGTAGTTATTCTTGACTCTTGTTAGAAAGCTAGAATTAATTTCCCACTCTCACAGTTACTATAGTAACTGCACTGGAAAGCGCCTATTTGGATATTTTTATTCTGAAATAACTAGAATTTTCAGTGTAACTTCAGCTGCTTCCAAAGTGATGCATGTTGCAGGAAAGAATATGCTTCAGAGAATAACATCTCACCCAAGCCGTCTATTGAACACCAACAGTATTTTACATTTGTATCTTGCCTTTGGCATCACTTACTGAGGGAGTCAGAAGTTCTGTACATGCAGCCTGTGGTGTCACTGGAGAGAGGCCGTATGAGAACAGGTCACTTAGACCTGCAGCATTGTGCCCAGGTGGCCAAGAAGGCCAATGGCATCCTGGCCTGGATCAGAAACGGTGTGACCAGCAGGAGTAGGGAGGT